>CATIWC010003681.1:17500-20000 GCA_948472305.1 Vicia faba
TCCTTGGACACTCTCAATGTGTTATTTGGGAAGTGCATGCAAAAATCCATCGGGAGATTATTCCCCTAAGGCGCGTTTGCCTCCGCTCCCGTCGGAAAAACCGCACGGGGGCCCGTTCGGGCCGGAAATTCAAAATTGTCGAAACGCTACGAAACTTTGCAGATCCCTTCTATGTGTTATTTGGGACTTCCATGCAAAAATTCATCGGGAGATTATTCCCCTAAGGCGCGTTTGCCTCCGCTCCCGTTCATGGAGAAACCGCACACGCACGCGTTCCGGTCGGAAATTGAAAGTAGACCGAGGGCTTGTCGAAACGCTACGAAACTCCTTGGACACTCTCAATGTGTTATTTGGGAAGTGCATGCAAAAATCCATCGGGAGATTATTCCCCTAAGGCGCGTTTGCCTCCGCTCCCGTCGGAAAAACCGCACGGGGGCCCGTTCGGGCCGGAAATTCAAAATTGTCGAAACGCTACGAAACTTTGCAGATCCCTTCTATGTGTTATTTGGGACTTCCATGCAAAAATTCATCGGGAGATTATTCCCCTAAGGCGCGTTTGCCTCCGCTCCCGTTCATGGAGAAACCGCACACGCACGCGTTCCGGTCGGAAATTGAAAGTAGACCGAGGGCTTGTCGAAACGCTACGAAACTCCTTGGACACTCTCAATGTGTTATTTGGGAAGTGCATGCAAAAATCCATCGGGAGATTATTCCCCTAAGGCGCGTTTGCCTCCGCTCCCGTCGGAAAAACCGCACGGGGGCCCGTTCGGGCCGGAAATTCAAAATTGTCGAAACGCTACGAAACTTTGCAGATCCCTTCTATGTGTTATTTGGGACTTCCATGCAAAAATTCATCGGGAGATTATTCCCCTAAGGCGCGTTTGCCTCCGCTCCCGTTCATGGAGAAACCGCACACGCACGCGTTCCGGTCGGAAATTGAAAGTAGACCGAGGGCTTGTCGAAACGCTACGAAACTCCTTGGACACTCTCAATGTGTTATTTGGGAAGTGCATGCAAAAATCCATCGGGAGATTATTCCCCTAAGGCGCGTTTGCCTCCGCTCCCGTCGGAAAAACCGCACGGGGGCCCGTTCGGGCCGGAAATTCAAAATTGTCGAAACGCTACGAAACTTTGCAGATCCCTTCTATGTGTTATTTGGGACTTCCATGCAAAAATTCATCGGGAGATTATTCCCCTAAGGCGCGTTTGCCTCCGCTCCCGTTCATGGAGAAACCGCACACGCACGCGTTCCGGTCGGAAATTGAAAGTAGACCGAGGGCTTGTCGAAACGCTACGAAACTCCTTGGACACTCTCAATGTGTTATTTGGGAAGTGCATGCAAAAATCCATCGGGAGATTATTCCCCTAAGGCGCGTTTGCCTCCGCTCCCGTCGGAAAAACCGCACGGGGGCCCGTTCGGGCCGGAAATTCAAAATTGTCGAAACGCTACGAAACTTTGCAGATCCCTTCTATGTGTTATTTGGGACTTCCATGCAAAAATTCATCGGGAGATTATTCCCCTAAGGCGCGTTTGCCTCCGCTCCCGTTCATGGAGAAACCGCACACGCACGCGTTCCGGTCGGAAATTGAAAGTAGACCGAGGGCTTGTCGAAACGCTACGAAACTCCTTGGACACTCTCAATGTGTTATTTGGGAAGTGCATGCAAAAATCCATCGGGAGATTATTCCCCTAAGGCGCGTTTGCCTCCGCTCCCGTCGGAAAAACCGCACGGGGGCCCGTTCGGGCCGGAAATTCAAAATTGTCGAAACGCTACGAAACTTTGCAGATCCCTTCTATGTGTTATTTGGGACTTCCATGCAAAAATTCATCGGGAGATTATTCCCCTAAGGCGCGTTTGCCTCCGCTCCCGTTCATGGAGAAACCGCACACGCACGCGTTCCGGTCGGAAATTGAAAGTAGACCGAGGGCTTGTCGAAACGCTACGAAACTCCTTGGACACTCTCAATGTGTTATTTGGGAAGTGCATGCAAAAATCCATCGGGAGATTATTCCCCTAAGGCGCGTTTGCCTCCGCTCCCGTCGGAAAAACCGCACGGGGGCCCGACACGCGAAAAGCCGAAATATATCGAGGGATCGCCCGAATGGCATGAAACTTGGCATGCCATCTCAATTTGGTGGCAGATTAATGCATGAAAAATTCCAGACCGGAACTCATTCCGTAGCCCGACGTTTGTTTGCTTCCGCCCCTTGAAAAAAACTCAATTACACGCGTTTCGGACGAAAATTCAAAATAAATCGAGACGTTATCGAAACGCTACGAAACTTTGCAGATCCCTTCTATGTGTTATTTGAGATGTCCATGCAAAAAATCATCGGGAAATTCCATTCCTAAGGCGCGTTTGCCTCCGCTCCCGTTCTTGAAAATCCGGCGCTTAGAAAATTCATAATTAATTCATCCGAAGTCGAAAAATTCTAATTTTTGGTGGGAGGGGTTCTTATATTGTGTTTAAAGAGCATGCAAAAAATCAAGAAAAAATT
>CATIWC010003681.1:40000-42500 GCA_948472305.1 Vicia faba
GAAATTGAAAGTAGACCGAGGGCTTGTCGAAACGCTACGAAACTCCTTGGACACTCTCAATGTGTTATTTGGGAAGTGCATGCAAAAATCCATCGGGAGATTATTCCCCTAAGGCGCGTTTGCCTCCGCTCCCGTCGGAAAAACCGCACGGGGGCCCGTTCGGGCCGGAAATTCAAAATTGTCGAAACGCTACGAAACTTTGCAGATCCCTTCTATGTGTTATTTGGGACTTCCATGCAAAAATTCATCGGGAGATTATTCCCCTAAGGCGCGTTTGCCTCCGCTCCCGTTCATGGAGAAACCGCACACGCACGCGTTCCGGTCGGAAATTGAAAGTAGACCGAGGGCTTGTCGAAACGCTACGAAACTCCTTGGACACTCTCAATGTGTTATTTGGGAAGTGCATGCAAAAATCCATCGGGAGATTATTCCCCTAAGGCGCGTTTGCCTCCGCTCCCGTCGGAAAAACCGCACGGGGGCCCGTTCGGGCCGGAAATTCAAAATTGTCAAAACGCTACGAAACTTTGCAGATCCCTTCTATGTGTTATTTGGGACTTCCATGCAAAAATTCATCGGGAGATTATTCCCCTAAGGCGCGTTTGCCTCCGCTCCCGTTCATGGAGAAACCGCACACGCACGCGTTCCGGTCGGAAATTGAAAGTAGACCGAGGGCTTGTCGAAACGCTACGAAACTCCTTGGACACTCTCAATGTGTTATTTGGGAAGTGCATGCAAAAATCCATCGGGAGATTATTCCCCTAAGGCGCGTTTGCCTCCGCTCCCGTCGGAAAAACCGCACGGGGGCCCGTTCGGGCCGGAAATTCAAAATTGTCGAAACGCTACGAAACTTTGCAGATCCCTTCTATGTGTTATTTGGGACTTCCATGCAAAAATTCATCGGGAGATTATTCCCCTAAGGCGCGTTTGCCTCCGCTCCCGTTCATGGAGAAACCGCACACGCACGCGTTCCGGTCGGAAATTGAAAGTAGACCGAGGGCTTGTCGAAACGCTACGAAACTCCTTGGACACTCTCAATGTGTTATTTGGGAAGTGCATGCAAAAATCCATCGGGAGATTATTCCCCTAAGGCGCGTTTGCCTCCGCTCCCGTCGGAAAAACCGCACGGGGGCCCGTTCGGGCCGGAAATTCAAAATTGTCGAAACGCTACGAAACTTTGCAGATCCCTTCTATGTGTTATTTGGGACTTCCATGCAAAAATTCATCGGGAGATTATTCCCCTAAGGCGCGTTTGCCTCCGCTCCCGTTCATGGAGAAACCGCACACGCACGCGTTCCGGTCGGAAATTGAAAGTAGACCGAGGGCTTGTCGAAACGCTACGAAACTCCTTGGACACTCTCAATGTGTTATTTGGGAAGTGCATGCAAAAATCCATCGGGAGATTATTCCCCTAAGGCGCGTTTGCCTCCGCTCCCGTCGGAAAAACCGCACGGGGGCCCGTTCGGGCCGGAAATTCAAAATTGTCGAAACGCTACGAAACTTTGCAGATCCCTTCTATGTGTTATTTGGGACTTCCATGCAAAAATTCATCGGGAGATTATTCCCCTAAGGCGCGTTTGCCTCCGCTCCCGTTCATGGAGAAACCGCACACGCACGCGTTCCGGTCGGAAATTGAAAGTAGACCGAGGGCTTGTCGAAACGCTACGAAACTCCTTGGACACTCTCAATGTGTTATTTGGGAAGTGCATGCAAAAATCCATCGGGAGATTATTCCCCTAAGGCGCGTTTGCCTCCGCTCCCGTCGGAAAAACCGCACGGGGGCCCGACACGCGAAAAGCCGAAATATATCGAGGGATCGCCCGAATGGCATGAAACTTGGCATGCCATCTCAATTTGGTGGCAGATTAATGCATGAAAAATTCCAGACCGGAACTCATTCCGTAGCCCGACGTTTGTTTGCTTCCGCCCCTTGAAAAAAACTCAATTACACGCGTTTCGGACGAAAATTCAAAATAAATCGAGACGTTATCGAAACGCTACGAAACTTTGCAGATCCCTTCTATGTGTTATTTGAGATGTCCATGCAAAAAATCATCGGGAAATTCCATTCCTAAGGCGCGTTTGCCTCCGCTCCCGTTCTTGAAAATCCGGCGCTTAGAAAATTCATAATTAATTCATCCGAAGTCGAAAAATTCTAATTTTTGGTGGGAGGGGTTCTTATATTGTGTTTAAAGAGCATGCAAAAAATCAAGAAAAAATTCGAAGTCTAAGTCATCAAACTAGAAATTTATGTCTACAGGGAAAAAGGGACCAATTTGGTGGCAAAGTGAGGATTTCAGTTCAAACATATATAGGGGGAGGCCCTTGCCTGGTCCGCCTGGGGCCTTGCCACGCCCAGGCCAGGCCACGCCCAGGCCAGGCCACATGCTGCCTAGACGGAACATGCCCATGGGTGTTCCAAACGATTCCAATGGCAAATCCATCAACCCCCCGCACAAAATCCAATCCAAATATCGAATTTTCATCATCGAATCGAGCGTTC
>CATIWC010003681.1:52500-55000 GCA_948472305.1 Vicia faba
ATTATTCCCCTAAGGCGCGTTTGCCTCCGCTCCCGTTCATGGAGAAACCGCACACGCACGCGTTCCGGTCGGAAATTGAAAGTAGACCGAGGGCTTGTCGAAACGCTACGAAACTCCTTGGACACTCTCAATGTGTTATTTGGGAAGTGCATGCAAAAATCCATCGGGAGATTATTCCCCTAAGGCGCGTTTGCCTCCGCTCCCGTCGGAAAAACCGCACGGGGGCCCGTTCGGGCCGGAAATTCAAAATTGTCGAAACGCTACGAAACTTTGCAGATCCCTTCTATGTGTTATTTGGGACTTCCATGCAAAAATTCATCGGGAGATTATTCCCCTAAGGCGCGTTTGCCTCCGCTCCCGTTCATGGAGAAACCGCACACGCACGCGTTCCGGTCGGAAATTGAAAGTAGACCGAGGGGCTTGTCGAAACGCTACGAAACTCCTTGGACACTCTCAATGTGTTATTTGGGAAGTGCATGCAAAAATCCATCGGGAGATTATTCCCCTAAGGCGCGTTTGCCTCCGCTCCCGTCGGAAAAACCGCACGGGGGGCCCGTTCGGGCCGGAAATTCAAAATTGTCAAAACGCTACGAAACTTTGCAGATCCCTTCTATGTGTTATTTGGGACTTCCATGCAAAAATTCATCGGGAGATTATTCCCCTAAGGCGCGTTTGCCTCCGCTCCCGTTCATGGAGAAACCGCACACGCACGCGTTCCGGTCGGAAATTGAAAGTAGACCGAGGGCTTGTCGAAACGCTACGAAACTCCTTGGACACTCTCAATGTGTTATTTGGGAAGTGCATGCAAAAATCCATCGGGAGATTATTCCCCTAAGGCGCGTTTGCCTCCGCTCCCGTCGGAAAAACCGCACGGGGGCCCGTTCGGGCCGGAAATTCAAAATTGTCGAAACGCTACGAAACTTTGCAGATCCCTTCTATGTGTTATTTGGGACTTCCATGCAAAAATTCATCGGGAGATTATTCCCCTAAGGCGCGTTTGCCTCCGCTCCCGTTCATGGAGAAACCGCACACGCACGCGTTCCGGTCGGAAATTGAAAGTAGACCGAGGGGCTTGTCGAAACGCTACGAAACTCCTTGGACACTCTCAATGTGTTATTTGGGAAGTGCATGCAAAAATCCATCGGGAGATTATTCCCCTAAGGCGCGTTTGCCTCCGCTCCCGTCGGAAAAACCGCACGGGGGCCCGTTCGGGCCGGAAATTCAAAATTGTCGAAACGCTACGAAACTTTGCAGATCCCTTCTATGTGTTATTTGGGACTTCCATGCAAAAATTCATCGGGAGATTATTCCCCTAAGGCGCGTTTGCCTCCGCTCCCGTTCATGGAGAAACCGCACACGCACGCGTTCCGGTCGGAAATTGAAAGTAGACCGAGGGCTTGTCGAAACGCTACGAAACTCCTTGGACACTCTCAATGTGTTATTTGGGAAGTGCATGCAAAAATCCATCGGGAGATTATTCCCCTAAGGCGCGTTTGCCTCCGCTCCCGTCGGAAAAACCGCACGGGGGCCCGTTCGGGCCGGAAATTCAAAATTGTCGAAACGCTACGAAACTTTGCAGATCCCTTCTATGTGTTATTTGGGACTTCCATGCAAAAATTCATCGGGAGATTATTCCCCTAAGGCGCGTTTGCCTCCGCTCCCGTTCATGGAGAAACCGCACACGCACGCGTTCCGGTCGGAAATTGAAAGTAGACCGAGGGCTTGTCGAAACGCTACGAAACTCCTTGGACACTCTCAATGTGTTATTTGGGAAGTGCATGCAAAAATCCATCGGGAGATTATTCCCCTAAGGCGCGTTTGCCTCCGCTCCCGTCGGAAAAAACCGCACGGGGGCCCGACACGCGAAAAGCCGAAATATATCGAGGGATCGCCCGAAAGGCATGAAACTTGGCATGCCATCTCAATTTGGTGGCAGATTAATGCATGAAAAATTCCAGACCGGAACTCATTCCGTAGCCCGACGTTTGTTTGCTTCCGCCCCTTGAAAAAAACTCAATTACACGCGTTTCGGACGAAAATTCAAAATAAATCGAGACGTTATCGAAACGCTACGAAACTTTGCAGATCCCTTCTATGTGTTATTTGAGATGTCCATGCAAAAAATCATCGGGAAATTCCATTCCTAAGGCGCGTTTGCCTCCGCTCCCGTTCTTGAAAATCCGGCGCTTAGAAAATTCATAATTAATTCATCCGAAGTCGAAAATTCTAATTTTTGGTGGGAGGGGTTCTTATATTGTGTTTAAAGAGCATGCAAAAAATCAAGAAAAAATTCGAAGTCTAAGTCATCAAACTAGAAATTTATGTCTACAGGGAAAAAGGGACCAATTTGGTGGCAAAGTGAGGATTTCAGTTCAAACATATATAGGGGGAGGCCCTTGCCTGGTCCGCCTGGGGCCTTGCCACGCCCAGGCCAGGCCACGCCCAGGCCAGGCCACATGCTGCCTAGACGGAACATGCCCATGGGTGTTCCAAACGATTC
>CATIWC010003682.1:0-43501 GCA_948472305.1 Vicia faba
TTAGGTTACTTCATCACTAAGAAACTAAGTTAAAAGACTATTACTTAATGACACATATTCCATATACATTTGAAATAATTCAAATTATCTAATGAGTCTCGATGGTATATTTATTCACCATATTCATAATGTATTATGGTATAATAGATGTAAATAGTTTCAGTATTTTCTAATTCTCCGTCACCAAATCTTAGGTTACTTCATCACTAAGAAACTAAATTAAAAGACTATTACTTAATGACACATATTCCGTATACATTTGAAATAATTCAAATTATCTAACGAGTCTCGATAGTAGATTTATCCACCATATTCATATTGTATTATGGTATAATAGATGTAAACAATTTCAGTGTTTTCTAATTCTCCATCACCAAATTTTAGGTTACTTCATCACCAATAAACTAACCTAAAAGACTATTACTTAATGACACATATTCCATATACATTTTAAATAATTCAAATTATCCAATGAGTCTCGATAGTATATTTATTCACCATATTCATATTTTATTATGGTATAATAGATGTAAACAGTTTCAGTATTTTCAAATTCTCCATCACCAAATTTTAGGTTACTTCATCACTAAGAAATCAAGTTAAAAGACTATTACTTAATGACACATATTCCATATACATTTGAAATAATTCAAAATATCTAATGAGTCTCGATAGTATATTTATCCACCATATTAATATTGTATTATCATATAATAGATGTAAACAATTTCAATATTTTTCTTCTTCTCCATCACCAATTTTTAGGTTACTCCATCACTAAGAAACTAAGTTAAAAGACTATTACTTAATGACACATATTCCATGTACATTTGAAATAATTCAAATTATCTAATGAGTCTCGATAGTATATTTATTCACCATATTCATATTGTATTATGGTATAATAGATGTAAACAGTTTCAGTAATTTCTAATTCTCCATCACCAAATCTTAGGTTATTTCATCACTAAGAAACTAAGTTAAAAGACTATTACTTAATGACACATATTCCATATACATTTGAAATAATTCAAATTATCTAATGAGTCTCGAAGGTATATTTATTCACCATATTCATATTGTATTATGGTATAATATATGTAAATAGTTTCAATATTTTCTAATTCTCCATCACCAAATTTTAGGTTACTTCATCACTAAGAAACTAAGTTAAAAGACTTACTTAATGACACATATTCCATATACATTTGAAATAATTCGAATTATCTAATGAGTCTCGATAGTATATTTATCCACCATATTCATATTGTATTATCGTATAATAGATGTAAACAATTTCAATATTTTTCTTCTTCTCCATCACTAAATCTTAGGTTACTTCATCACTAAGAAACTAAGTTAAAACACTATTACTTAATGACACATATTCCATATACATTTGAAATAATTCAAATTATCTAATGAGTCTCGATAGTATATTATCCACGATATTCATATTGTATTATGGTATAATAGATGTAAACAGTTTCAGTATTTTCTAATTCTCCATCACCAAATCTTAGGTTACTTCATCACTAAGAAACTAAGTTAAAAGACTATTACTTAATGACACATATTCCATATACATTTGAAATAATTCAAATTATCTAATGAGTCTCGATAGTATATTTATTCACCATATTCATATTGTATTATGGTATAATAGATGTAAACGGTTTCAGTATTTTCTAATTCTCCATCACCAAATCTTAGGTTACTTCATGACTAAGAAACTAAGTTAAAAGACTATTACTTAATGACACATATTCCATATAAATTTGAAATAATTCAAATTATCTAATGAGTCTCGATAGTATATTTATCCACCATATTCATATTGTATTATGGTATAATAGATGTAAACAGTTTCAGTATTTTCTAATTCTCCATTACCAAATTTTAGGTTACTTCATCACTAAGAAACTAAGTTAAAAGACTATTACTTAATGACACATATTCCATATACATTTGAAATAATTCAAATTATCTAATGAGTCTCGATGGTATATTTATTCACCATATTCATAATGTATTATGGTATAATAGATGTAAATAGTTTCAGTATTTTCTAATTCTCCATCACCAAATCTTAGGTTACTTCATCACTAAGAAACTAAATTAAAAGACTATTACTTAATGACACATATTCCGTATACATTTGAAATAATTCAAATTATCTAACGAGTCTCGATAGTAGATTTATCCACCATATTCATATTGTATTATGGTATAATAGATGTAAACAATTTCAGTGTTTTCTAATTCTCCATCACCAAATTTTAGGTTACTTCATCACTAATAAACTAACCTAAAAGACTATTACTTAATGACACATATTCCATATACATTTTAAATAATTCAAATTATCCAATGAGTCTCGATAGTATATTTATTCACCATATTCATATTTTATTATGGTATAATAGATGTAAACAGTTTCAGTATTTTCAAATTCTCCATCACCAAATTTTAGGTTACTTCATCACTAAGAAATCAAGTTAAAAGACTATTACTTAATGACACATATTCCATATACATTTGAAATAATTCAAAATATCTAATGAGTCTCGATAGTATATTTATCCACCATATTAATATTGTATTATCATATAATAGATGTAAACAATTTCAATATTTTTCTTCTTCTCCATCACCAATTTTTAGGTTACTCCATCACTAAGAAACTAAGTTAAAAGACTATTACTTAATGACACATATTCCATGTACATTTGAAATAATTCAAATTATCTAATGAGTCTCGATAGTATATTTATTCACCATATTCATATTGTATTATGGTATAATAGATGTAAACAGTTTCAGTAATTTCTAATTCTCCATCACCAAATCTTAGGTTATTTCATCACTAAGAAACTAAGTTAAAGACTATTACTTAATGACACATATTCCATATACATTTGAAATAATTCAAATTATCTAATGAGTCTCGAAGGTATATTTATTCACCATATTCATATTGTATTATGGTATAATAGATGTAAATAGTTTCAATATTTTCTAATTCTCCATCACCAAATTTTAGGTTACTTCATCACTAAGAAACTAAGTTAAAAGACTTACTTAATGACACATATTCCATATACATTTGAAATAATTCGAATTATCTAATGAGTCTCGATAGTATATTTATCCACCATATTCATATTGTATTATCGTATAATAGATGTATACAATTTCAATATTTTTCTTCTTCTCCATCACTAAATCTTAGGTTACTTCATCACTAAGAAACTAAGTTAAAACACTATTACTTAATGACACATATTCCATATACATTTGAAATAATTCAAATTATCTAATGAGTCTCGATAGTATATTTATCCACGATATTCATATTGTATTATGGTATAATAGATGTAAACAGTTTCAGTATTTTCTAATTCTCCATCACCAAATCTTAGGTTACTTCATCACTAAGAAACTAAGTTAAAAGACTATTACTTAATGACACATATTCCATATACATTTGAAATAATTCAAATTATCTAATGAGTCTCGATAGTATATTTATTCACCATATTCATATTGTATTATGGTATAATAGATGTAAACGGTTTCAGTATTTTCTAATTCTCCATCACCAAATCTTAGGTTACTTCATGACTAAGAAACTAAGTTAAAAGACTATTACTTAATGACACATATTCCATATAAATTTGAAATAATTCAAATTATCTAATGAGTCTCGATAGTATATTTATCCACCATATTCATATTGTATTATGGTATAATAGATGTAAACAGTTTCAGTATTTTCTAATTCTCCATTACCAAATTTTAGGTTACTTCATCACTAAGAAACTAAGTTAAAAGACTATTACTTAATGACACATATTCCATATACATTTGAAATAATTCAAATTATCTAATGAGTCTCGATGGTATATTTATTCACCATATTCATAATGTATTATGGTATAATAGATGTAAATAGTTTCAGTATTTTCTAATTCTCCATCACCAAATCTTAGGTTACTTCATCACTAAGAAACTAAATTAAAAGACTATTACTTATGACACATATTCTGTATACATTTGAAATAATTCAAATTATCTAACGAGTCTCGATAGTAGATTTATCCACCATATTCATATTGTATTATGGTATAATAGATGTAAACAATTTCAGTGTTTTCTAATTCTCCATCACCAAATTTTAGGTTACTTCATCACTAATAAACTAACTTAAAAGACTATTACTTAATGACACATATTCCATATACATTTTAAATAATTCAAATTATCTAATGAGTCTCGATAGTATATTTATTCACCATATTCATATTTTATTATGGTATAATAGATGTAAACAGTTTCAGTATTTTCAAATTCTCCATCACCAAATTTTAGGTTACTTCATCACTAAGAAATCAAGTTAAAAGACTATTACTTAATGACACATATTCCATATACATTTGAAATAATTCAAAATATCTAATGAGTCTCGATAGTATATTTATCCACCATATTAATATTGTATATCATATAATAGATGTAAACAATTTCAATATTTTTCTTCTTCTCCATCACCAATTTTTAGGTTACTCCATCACTAAGAAACTAAGTTAAAAGACTATTACTTAATGACACATATTCCATGTACATTTGAAATAATTCAAATTATCTAATGAGTCTCGATAGTATATTTATTCACCATATTCATATTGTATTATGGTATAATAGATGTAAACAGTTTCAGTAATTTCTAATTCTCCATCACCAAATCTTAGGTTATTTCATCACTAAGAAACTAAGTTAAAAGACTATTACTTAATGACACATATTCCATATACATTTGAAATAATTCAAATTATCTAATGAGTCTCGAAGGTATATTTATTCACCATATTCATATTGTATTATGGTATAATAGATGTAAATAGTTTCAATATTTTCTAATTCTCCATCACCAAATTTTAGGTTACTTCATCACTAAGAAACTAAGTTAAAAGACTTACTTAATGACACATATTCCATATACATTTGAAATAATTCGAATTATCTAATGAGTCTCGATAGTATATTTATCCACCATATTCATATTGTATTATCGTATAATAGATGTAAACAATTTCAATATTTTTCTTCTTCTCCATCACTAAATCTTAGGTTTACTTCATCACTAAGAAACTAAGTTAAAACACTATTACTTAATGACACATATTCCATATACATTTGAAATAATTCAAATTATCTAATGAGTATTGATAGTATATTTATCCACCATATTCATATTGTATTATGGTATAATAGATGTAAACAGTTTCAGTATTTTCTAATTCTCCATCACCAAATCTTAGGTACTTCATCACTAAGAAACTAAGTTAAAAGACTATTACTTAATGACACATATTCCATATACATTTGAAATAATTCAAATTATCTAATGAGTCTCGATGGTATATTTATTCACCATATTCATAATGTATTATGGTATAATAGATGTAAATAGTTTCAGTATTTTCTAATTCTCCATCACCAAATCTAGGTTACTTCATCACTAAGAAACTAAATTAAAAGACTATTACTTAATGACACATATTCCGTATACATTTGAAATAATTCAAATTATCTAACGAGTCTCGATAGTAGATTTATCCACCATATTCATATTGTATTATGGTATAATAGATGTAAACAATTTCAGTGTTTTCTAATTCTCCATCACCAAATTTTAGGTTACTTCATCACTAATAAACTAACCTAAAAGACTATTACTTAATGACACATATTCCATATACACTTTAAATAATTCAAATTATCTAATGAGTCTCGATAGTATATTTATTCACCATATTCATATTTTATTAATGGTATAATAGATGTAAACAGTTTCAGTATTTTCAAATTCTCCATCACCAAATTTTAGGTTACTTCATCACTAAGAAATCAAGTTAAAAGACTATTACTTAATGACACATATTCCATATACATTTGAAATAATTCAAAATATCTAATGAGTCTCGATAGTATATTTATCACCATATTAATATTGTATTATCATATAATAGATGTAAACAATTTCAATATTTTTCTTCTTCTCCATCACCAATTTTTAGGTTACTCCATCACTAAGAAACTAAGTTAAAAGACTATTACTTAATGACACATATTCCATGTACATTTGAAATAATTCAAATTATCTAATGAGTCTCGATAGTATATTTATTCACCATATTCATATTGTATTATGGTATAATAGATGTAAACAGTTTCAGTAATTTCTAATCTCCATCACCAAATCTTAGGTTATTTCATCACTAAGAAACTAAGTTAAAAGACTATTACTTAATGACACATATTCCATATACATTTGAAATAATTCAAATTATCTAATGAGTCTCGAAGGTATATTTATTCACCATATTCATATTGTATTATGGTATAATAGATGTAAATAGTTTCAATATTTTCTAATTCTCCATCACCAAATTTTAGGTTACTTCATCACTAAGAAACTAAGTTAAAAGACTTACTTAATGACACATATTCCATATACATTTGAAATAATTCGAATTATCTAATGAGTCTCGATAGTATATTTCTCCACCATATTCATATTGTATATCGTATAATAGATGTAAACAATTTCAATATTTTTCTTCTTCTCCATCACTAAATCTTAGGTTACTTCATCACTAAGAAACTAAGTTAAAACACTATTACTTAATGACACATATTCCATATACATTTGAAATAATTCAAATTATCTAATGAGTATTGATAGTATATTTATCCACCATATTCATATTGTATTATGGTATAATAGATGTAAACAGTTTCAGTATTTTCTAATTCTCCATCACCAAATCTTAGGTTACTTCATCACTAAGAAACTAAGTTAAAAGACTATTACTTAATGACACATATTCCATATACATTTGAAATAATTCAAATTATCTAATGAGTCTCGATAGTATATTTATCCACCATATTCATATTGTATTATGGTATAATAGATGTAAACAGTTTTATTATTTTCTAATTCTCCATCACCAAATCTTAGGTTACTTCATGACTAAGAAACTAAGTTAAAAGACTATTACTTAATGACACATATTCCATATAAATTTGATATAATTCAAATTATCTAATGAGTCTCGATAGTATATTTATCCACCATATTCATATTGTATTATGGTATAATAGATGTATACAGTTTCAGTAATTTCTAATTCTCCATCACCAAATTTTAGGTTACTTCATCACTAAGAAACTAAGTTAAAAGACTATTACTTAATGACACATATTCCATATACATTTGAAATAATTCAAATTATCTAATGAGTCTCGATGGTATATTTATTCACCATATTCATAATGTATTATGGTATAATAGATGTAAATAGTTTCAGTATTTTCTAATTCTCCATCACCAAATCTTAGGTTACTTCATCACTAAGAAACTAAATTAAAAGACTATTACTTAATGACATATATTCCGTATACATTTGAAATAATTCAAATTATCGAATGAGTCTCGATAGTATATTTATCCACCATATTCATATTGTATTATGGTATAATAGATGTAAACAATTTCAGTGTTTTCTAATTCTCCATCACCAAATTTTAGGTTACTTCATCACTAATAAACTAACCTAAAAGACTATTACTTAATGACACATATTCCATATACATTTTAAATAATTCAAATTATCTAATGAGTCTCGATAGTATATTTATTCACCATATTTATATTGTATTATGGTATAATAGATGTAAACAGTTTCAGTATTTTCAAATTCTTCATCACCAAATTTTAGGTTACTTCATCACTAAGAAACCAAGTAAAAGACTATTACTTAATGACACATATTCCATATACATTTGAAATAATTCAAAATATCTAATGAGTCTCGATAGTATATTTATCCACCATATTCATATTGTATTATCATATAATAGATGTAAACAATTTCAATATTTTTATTCTTCTCCATCACCAATTTTTAGGTTACTCCATCACTAAGAAACTAAGTTAAAAGACTATTACTTAATGACACTATTCCATATACATTTGAAATAATTAAAACTATCTAATGAGTCTCGATAGTATATTTATTCACCATATTCATATTGTACTATGGTATAATAGATGTAAACAGTTTCAGTATTTTCTAATTCTCCATCAACAAATCTTAGGTTACTTCATCACTAAGAAACTAAGTTAAAAGACTATTAATTAATGACACATATTCCATAAACATTTGAAATAATTCAAATTATCTAATAAGTATCGATAGTATATTTATTCACCATATTCATATTGTATTATTGTATAATAGATGTAAACAGTTTCAGTATTTTCCTTCTTCTCCATCACCAATTTTTAGGTTACTTCATCACTAAGAAACTAAGTTAAAAGACTATTAATTAATGACACATATTCCATATACATTTCAAAAAATACAAATTATCTAATGTGTCTCGATAGTATATTTATCCACCATATTCATATATTAATATGGTATAATAGATGTAAACAGTTTCAGAATTTTCTAATTCTCCATCACAAAATCTTAGGTTACTTCATCACTAAGAAACTAAGTTAAAAGACTATTACTTAATGACACATATTCCATATACATTTGAAATAATTTAAATTATTTAATGAGTCTCGATAGTATATTTATTCACCATATTCATATTGTATTATGGTATAATAGATGTAAACAGTTTCAGTATATTACAATTCTCCATCACCAAATTTTAGGTTACTTCATCACTAAGAAACTAAGTTAAAAGACTATTACTTAATGACACATATTCCATATACATTTGAAATAATTCAAATTATCTAATCAGTCTCGATAGTATATTTATCCACCATATTCATATTGTATTATCTTATAATAGATGTAGACAATTTCAATATTTTTCTTCTTCTCCATCACCAAATATTAGGTTACTTCATCACTAAGAAACTAAGTTAAAACACTATTACTTAATGACACATATTCCATATACATTTGACATATTTCAAATTATCTAATGATTATCGATAGTTTATTTATCCACCATATTCATATTGTATTATGGTATAATAGATGTAAACAATTTCAGTATTTTCTTTCTTCTCCATCATCAAATTTTAGGTCACTTCTTCACTAAGAAACTAAGTTAAAAGACTATTACTTAATGACACATATTCCATGTACATTTGAAATAATTCAAATTATCTAATGAGTCTCGATAGTATATTTATTCACCATATTCATATTGTATTATGGTATAATAGATGTAAAAAGTTTCAGTATTTTCTAATTCTCCATCAGCAAATTTTAGGTTACTTCATCACTAAGAAACTAAGTTAAAAGACTATTACTTAATGACACATATTCCATATACATTTGAAATAATTCAAATTATATAATGAGTCTCGATGGTATATTTATTCACCATATTCATAATGTATTATGGTATAATAGATGTAAATAGTTTCAGTATCTTCTAATTCTCCATCACCAAATCTTAGGTTACTTCATCACTAAGAAACTAAATTAAAAGACTATTACTTAATGACACATATTCCATATACATTTGAAATAATTCAAATTATCTAATGAGTCTCGATAGTATATTTATCCACCATATTCATATTGTATTATGGTATAATAGATGTAAACAATTTCAGTGTTTTCTAATTCTCCATCACCAAATTTTAGGTTACTTCATCACTAATAAACTAAGTTAAAAGACTATTACTTAATGACACATATTCCATATACATTTGAAATAATTCAAATTATCTAATGAGTCTCGATAGTATATTTATTCACTATATTCATATTGTATTATGGTATAATAGATGTAAACAGTTTCAGTATTTTCTAATTCTCCATCACCAAATTTTAGGTTACTTCATCACTAAGAAACTAAGTTAAAAGACTATTACTTAATGACACATATTCCATATACATTTGAAATAATTCAAAATATCTAATGAGTCTCGATAGTATATTTATCCACCATATTCATATTGTATTATCATATAATAGATGTAAACAATTTCAATATTTTTCTTCTTCTCCATCACCAAATTTTAGGTTACTCCATCACTAAGAAACTAAGTTAAAAGACTATTACTTAATGACACATATTCCATATACATTTGAAATAATTAAAATTATCTAATGAGTCTCGATAGTATATTTATTCACCATATTCATATTGTACTATGGTATAATAGATGTAAACAGTTTCAGTATTTTCTAATTCTCCATCACCAAATCTTAGGTTACTTCATCACTAAGAAACTAAGTTAAAAGACTATTAGTTAATGACTCATATTCCATATACATTTAAAAAAATACAAATTATCTAATGAGTCTCGATAGTATATTTATCCACCATATTTATATTGTAATATGGTATAATAGATGTAAACAGTTTCAGAATTTTCTAATTCTCCATCACCAAATCTTAGGTTACTTCATCACTAAGAAACTAAGTTAAAAGACTATTACTTAATGACACATATTCCATATACATTTGAAATAATTCAAATTATCTAATGAGTCTAGATAGTATATTTATTCACCATATTCATATTGTATTATGGTATAATAGATGTAAACAATTTCAGTATTTTCTAATTCTCCATCACCAAATTTTAGGTTACTTCATCACTAAGAAACTATGTTAAAAGACTATTACTTAATGACACATATTCCATATACATTTGAAATAATTCAAATTATCTAATGAGTCTCGATAGTATATTTATCCACCATATTCATATTGTATTATCTTATAATAGATGTAAACAATTTCAATATTTTTCTTCTTCTCCATCACCAAATCTTAGGTTACTTCATCACCAAGAAACTAAGTTAAAACATTATTACTTAATGACACATATTCCATATACATTTGAAATAATTCAAATTATCTAATGAGTATCAATAGTATATTTATCCACCATATTCATATTGTATTATGGTATAATAGATGTAAACAATTTCAATATTTTTCTTCTTCACCATCACTAAATCTTAGGTTACTTCATCACTAAGAAACTAAGTTAAAAAACTATTACTTAATGACACATATTCCATATACATTTGAAATAATTCAAATTATCTAATTAGTATTGATAGTATATTTATCCACCATATTCATATTGTAATATGGTATAATAGATGTAAACAGTTTCAGTATTTTCTAATTCTCCATCACCAAATCTTAGGTTACTTCAACACTAAGAAACTAAGTTAAAAGACTATTACTTAATGAAACATATTCCATATACATTTGAAATAATTCAAATTATCTAATGAGTCTCTATAGTATATTTATTCACCATATTCATATTGTATTATGGTATAATAGATGTAAACAGTTTCAGTATTTTCTAATTCTCCATCACCAAATTTTAGGTTACTTCATCACTAAGAAACCAAGTTAAAAGACTATTACTTAATGACACATATTCCATATACATTTGAAATAATTCAAATTATCTAATGAGTATTGATAGTATATTTATCCACCATATTCATATTGTATTATGGTATAATAGATGTAAACTGTTTCAGTATTTTCTAATTCTCCATCACCAAATCTTAGGTTACTTCATCACTAAGAAACTAAGTTAAAAGACTATTACTTAATGGAACATATTCCATATACATTTGAAGTAATTCAAATTATCTAATGAGTCTCGATAGTATATTTATCCACCATATTCATATTGTATTATCGTATAATAGATGTAAACAATTTCAATATTTTTCTTCTTCTCCATCACCAAATTTTAGGTTACTTCATCACTAAGAAACTAAGTTAAAAGACTATTACTTAATGACACATATTCCATATACATTTGAAATAATTCAAATTATCTAATGAGTCTCGATAGTATATTTATTCCCCATATTCATATTGAATTATGGTATAATAGATGTAAACAGTTTCAGTATTTTCTAATTCTCCATCACCAAATTTTAAGTTACTTCATCACTAAGAAACCAAGTTAAAAGACTATTACTTAATGACACATATTCCATATACATTTGAAATAATTCAAAATATCTAATGAGTCTCGATAGTATATTTATCCACCATATTCATATTGTATTATCATATAATAGATGTAAACAATTTCAATATTTTTCTTCTTCTCCATCACCAAATTTTAGGTTACTCCATCACTAAGAAACTAAGTTAAAAGACTATTACTTAATGCCACATATTCCATATACATTTGAAATAAATAAAATTATCTAACGAGTCTCGATAGTATATTTATTCACCATATTCATATTGTATTATGGTTTAATAGATGTAAATAGTTTCAGTATTTTCTAATTCTCCATCACCAAATCTTAGGTTACTTCATCACTAAGAAACTAAGTTAAAAGACTATTAGTTAATGACTCATATTCCATATACATTTAAAAAAATACAAATTATCTAATGAGTCTCGATAGTATATTTATCCACCATATTTATATTGTAATATGGTATAATAGATGTAAACAGTTTCAGAATTTTCTAATTCTCCATCACCAAATCTTAGGTTACTTCATCACTAAGAAACTAAGTTAAAAGACTATTACTTAATGACATATATTCCATATACATTTGAAATAATTAATATTATCTAATGAGTCTCGATAGTATATTTATTCACCATATTCATATTGTACTATGGTATAATAGATGTAAACAGTTTCAATATTTTCTAATTCTCCATCACCAAATCTTAGGTTACTTCATCACTAAGAAACTAAGTTAAAAGACTATTAGTTAATGACTCATATTCCATATACATTTAAAAAAATACAAATTATCTAATGAGTCTCGATAGTATATTTATCCACCATATTTATATTGTAATATGGTATAATAGATGTAAACAGTTTCAGAATTTTCTAATTCTCCATCACCAAATCTTAGGTTACTTCATCACTAAGAAACTAAGTTAAAAGACTATTACTTAATGACACATATTCCATATACATTTGAAATAATTCAAATTATCTAATGAGTCACGATAGTATATTTATTCACCATATTCATATTGTATTATGGTATAATAGATGTAAACAATTTCAGTATTTTCTAATTCTCCATCACCAAATTTTAGGTTACTTCATCACTAAGAAACTATGTTAAAAGACTATTACTTAATGACACATATTCCATATACATTTGAAATAATTCAAATTATCTAATGAGTCTCGATAGTATATTTAACCACCATATTCATATTGTATTAACTTATAATAGATGTAAACAATTTCAATATTTTTCTTCTTCTCCATCACCAAATCTTAGGTTACTTCATCACCAAGAAACTAAGTTAAAACATTATTACTTAATGACACATATTCCATATACATTTGAAATAATTCAAATTATCTAATGAGTATCGATAGTATATTTATCCACCATATTCATATTGTATTATGGTATAATAGATGTAAACAATTTCAGTATTTTCTTTCTTCTCCATCACCAAATTTTAGGTTACTTCTTCACTAAGAAACTAAGTTAAAAGACTATTACTTAATGACACATATTCCATGTACATTTGAAATAATTCAAATTATCTAATGAGTCTCGATAGTATATTTATCCACCATATTCATATTGTATTATCGTATTATAGATGTAAACAATTTCAATATTTTTCTTCTTCACCATCACTAAATCTTAGGTTACTTCATCACTAAGAAACTAAGTTAAAAAACTATTACTTAATGACACATATTCCATATACATTTGAAATAATTCAAATTATCTAATTAGTATTGATAGTATATTTATCCACCATATTCATATTGTAATATGGTATAATAGATGTAAACAGTTTCAGTATTTTCTAATTCTCCATCACCAAATCTTAGGTTACTTCAACACTAAGAAACTAAGTTAAAAGACTATTACTTAATGAAACATATTCCATATAAATTTGAAATAATTCAAATTATCTAATGAGTCTCTATAGTATATTTATTCACCATATTCATATTGTATTATGGTATAATATATGTAAACAGTTTCAGTATTTTCTAATTCTCCATCACCAAATTTTAGGTTACTTCATCACTAAGAAACCAAGTTAAAAGACTATTACTTAATGACACATATTCCATATACATTTGAAATAATTCAAATTATCTAATGAGTATTGATAGTATATTTATCCACCATATTCATATTGTATTATGGTATAATAGATGTAAACTGTTTCAGTATTTTCTAATTCTCCATCACCAAATCTTAGGTTACTTCATCACTAAGAAACTAAGTTAAAAGACTATTACTTAATGGAACATATTCCATATACATTTGAAGTAATTCAAATTATCTAATGAGTCTCGATAGTATATTTATCCACCATATTCATATTGTATTATCGTATAATAGATGTAAACAATTTCAATATTTTTCTTCTTCTCCATCACCAAATTTTAGGTTACTTCATCACTAAGAAACTAAGTTAAAAGACTATTACTTAATGACACATATTCCATATACATTTGAAATAATTCAAATTATCTAATGAGTCTCGATAGTATATTTATTCCCCATATTCATATTGTATTATGGTATAATAGATGTAAACAGTTTCAGTATTTTCTAATTCTCCATCACCAAATTTTAAGTTACTTCATCACTAAGAAACCAAGTTAAAAGACTATTACTTAATGACACATATTCCATATACATTTGAAATAATTCAAAATATCTAATGAGTATCGATAGTATATTTATCCACCATATTCATATTGTATTATCATATAATAGATGTAAACAATTTCAATATTTTTCTTCTTCTCCATCACCAAATTTTAGGTTACTCCATCACTAAGAAACTAAGTTAAAAGACTATTACTTAATGACACATATTCCATATACATTTAAAATAATTAAAATTATCTAACGAGTCTCGATAGTATATTTATTCACCATATTCATATTGTATTATGGTATAATAGATGTAAATAGTTTCAGTATTTTCTAATTCTCCATCACCAAATCTTAGGTTACTTCATCACTAAGAAACTAAGTTAAAAGACTATTAGTTAATGACTCATATTCCATATACATTTAAAAAAATACAAATTATCTAATGAGTCTCGATAGTATATTTATCCACCATATTTATATTGTAATATGGTATAATAGATGTAAACAGTTTCAGAATTTTCTAATTCTCCATCACCAAATCTTAGGTTACTTCATCACTAAGAAACTAAGTTAAAAGACTATTACTTAATGACATATATTCCATATACATTTGAAATAATTCAAATTATCTAATGAGTCTCGATAGTATATTTATTCACCATATTCATATTGTATTATGGTATAATAGATGTAAACAGTTTCAGTATTTTCTAATTCTCCATCACCAAATTTTAGGTTACTTCATCACTAAGAAACTAAGTTAAAAGACTATTACTTAATGACACATATTCCATATACATTTGAAATAATTCAAATTATCTAATGAGTCTCGATAGTATATTTATCCACCATATTCATATTGTATTATCTTATAATAGATGTAAACAATTTCAATATTTTTCTTCTTCTCCATCACCAAATCTTAGGTTACTTCATCACTAAGAAACTAAGTTAAAACACTATTACTTAATGACACATATTCCATATACATTTGAAATAATTCAAATTATCTAATGAGTATCGATAGTATATTTATCCACCATATTCATATTGTATTATGGTATAATAGATGTAAACAATTTCAGTATTTTCTTTCTTCTCCATCACAAAATTTTAGGTTACTTCTTCACTAAGAAATTAAGTTAAAAGACTATTACTTAATGACACATATTCCATGTACATTTGAAATAATTCAAATTATCTAATGAGTCTCGATAGTATATTTATCCACCATATTCATATTGTATTATCGTATTATAGATGTAAACAATTTCAATATTTTTCTTCTTCTCCATCACTAAATCTTAGGTTACTTCATCACTAAGAAACTAAGTTAAAAAACTATTACTTAATGACACATATTCCATATACATTTGAAATAATTCAAATTATCTAATGAGTATTGATAGTATATTTATCCACCATATTCATATTGTATTATGGTATAATAGATGTAAACTGTTTCAGTATTTTCTAGTTCTCCATCACCAAATCTTAGGTTACTTCATCACTAAGAAACTAAGTTAAAAGACTATTACATAATGGAACATATTCCATATACATTTGAAATAATTCAAATTATCTAATGAGTCTCGATAGTATATTTATTCACCATATTCATATTGTATTATGGTATAATACATGTAAACAGTTTCAGTATTTTCTAATTCTCCATCACCAAATCTTAGGTTACTTCATCACTAAGAAACTAAGTTAAAAGAGTATTACTTAATGACACATATTCCATATACACTTGAAATAATTCAAATTATCTAATTAGTCTCTATATTATATTTATTAACCATATTCATATTGTATTATGGTATAATAGATGTAAACAGTTTCAATATTTTCTAATTCTCCTTCACCAAATCTTAGGTTACTTCATCACTAAGAAACTAAGTTAAAAGACTATTACTTAATGACACATATTCCATATACATTTGAAATAATTCAAATTATCTAATGAGTCTCGATAGTATATTTATCCATCATATTCATATTGTATTATGGTATAATAGATGTAAACAGCTTCAGTATTTTCTAATTCTCCATCACCAAATTTTAGGTTACTTCATCACTAAGAAACTAAGTTAAAAGACTTTTACTTAATGACACATATTCCATATACATTTGAAATAATTCAAATTATCTAATGAGTCTCGATAGTATATTTATTCACCATATTCATATTGTATTATGGAATAATAGATGTAAACAGTTTCCGTATTTTCTAATTCTCCGTCACCAAATTTTAGGTTACTTCATCATAAAGAAACCAAGTTAAAAGACTATTACTTAATGAAACATATTCCATATACATTTGAAATAATTCAAATTATCTAATGAGTCTCGATAGTATATTTATCCACCATATTCGTATTGTATTATGGTATAATAGATGTAAACAATTTTAGTATTTTCTTTCTTCTCCATCACCAAATCTTAGGTTACTTCATCACTAAGAAACTAAGTTAAAAGACTATTACTTAATTACACATATTCCATATACATTTGAAATAATTCAAATTATCTAATGAGGCTCGACAGTATATTTATCAACAATATTCATATTGTATTATGGTATAATAGATGTAAACTATTTCAGTATTTTCTAATTCTCCATCACCAAATCTTAGGTTACTTCATCACTAAGAAACTAAGTTAAAAGACTATTACTTAATGGAACATATTCCATATACATTTGAAATAATTCAAATTATCTAATGAGTCTCGATAGTATATTTATCCACCATATTCATATTGTATTATCGTATTATAGATGTAAACAATTTCAATATTTTTCTTCTTCTCCATCACTAAATCTTAGGTTACTTCATCACTAAGAAACTAAGTTAAAAAACTATTACTTAATGACACATATTCCATATACATTTGAAATAATTCAAATTATATAATGAGTATTGATAGTATATTTATCCACCATATTCATATTGTATTATGGTATAATAGATGTAAACTGTTTCAGTATTTTCTAATTCTCCATCACCAAATCTTAGTTTACTTCATCACTAAGAAACTAAGTTAAAAGACTATTACTTAATGACACATATTCCATATACATTTGAAATAATTCAAATTATCTAATGAGTCTCGATAGTATATTTATCCACCATATTCATATTGTAATATGGTATAATAGATGTAAACAGTTTCAGTATTTTCTAATTCTCCATCACCAAATCTTAGGTTACTTCATCACTAAGAAACTAAGTTAAAAGACTATTACTTAATGACACATATTCCATATACATTTGAAATAATTCAAATTATCTAATGAGTCTCGATAGTATATTTATTCACCATATTCATATTGTATTATGGTATAATAGATGTAAACAGTTTCAGTATTTTCTAATTCTCCATCACCAAATTTTAGGTTACTTCAACACTAAGAAACCAAGTTAAAAGACTATTACTTAATGACACATATTCCATATACATTTGAAATAATTCAAAATATCTAATGAGTCTTGATAGTATATTTATCCACCATATTCATATTGTATTATCGTATAATAGATGTAAACAATTTCAATATTTTTCTTCTTCTCCATCACCAAATTTTAGGTTACTTCATCACTAAGAAACTAAGTTAAAAGACTATTACTTAATGACACATATTCCATATACATTTGAAATAATTCAAATTATCTAATAAGTCTCGATAGTATATTTATTCACCATATTCATATCGTATTATGGTATAATAGATGTAAACAGTTTCAGTATTTTCTAATTCTCCATCACCAAATCTTAGGTTACTTCATCACTAAGAAACTAAATTAAAAGACTATTACTTAATGACACATATTCCATATACATTTGAAATAATTCAAATTATCTAATGAGTCTCGATAGTATATTTATAAACCATATTCATATTGTATTCTGGTATAATAGATGTAAACAATTTCAGTATTTTCTAATTCTCCATCACCAAATCTTAGGTTACTTCATCACTAAGAAACTAAGTTAAAAGACTATTACTTAATGGAACATATTCCATATACATTTGAAATAATTCAAATTATCTAATGAGTCTCGTAAGTATACTTATCCACCAAATTCATATTGTATTATCGTATTATAGATGTAAACAATTTCAATATTTTTCTTCTTCTCCATCACTAAATCTTAGGTTACTTCATCACTAAGAAACTAAGTTAAAAAACTATTACTTAATGACACATATTCCATATACATTTGAAATAATTCAAATTATATAATGAGTATTGATAGTATATTTATCCACCATATTCATATTGTATTATGGTATAATAGATGTAAACTGTTTCAGTATTTTCTAATTCTCCATCACCAAATCTTAGGTTACTTCATCATTAAGAAACTAAGTTAAAAGACTATTACTTAATGACACATATTCCATATACATTTGAAATAATTCAAATTATCTAATGAGTCTCGATAGTATATTTATCCACCATATTCATATTGTAATATGGTATAATAGATGTAAACAGTTTCAGTATTTTCTAATTCTCCATCACCAAATCTTAGGTTACTTCTTTACTAAGAAACTAAGTTAAAAGACTATTACTTAATGACACATATTCCATATACATTTGAAATAATTCAAATTATCTAATGAGTCTCGATAGTATATTTATTCACCATATTCATATTGTATTATGGTATAATAGATGTAAACAGTTTCAGTATTTTCTAATTCTCCATCACCAAATTTTAGGGTACTTCAACACTAAGAAACCAAGTTAAAAGACTACTACTTAATGACACATATTCCATATACATTTGAAATAATTCAAAATATCTAATGAGTCTTGATAGTATATTTATCCACCATATTCATATTGTATTATCGTATAATAGATGTAAACAATTTCAATATTTTTCTTCTTCTCCATCACCAAATTTTAGGTTACTTCATCAAAAAGAAACTAAGTTAAAAGACTATTACTTAATGACACATATTCCATATACATTTGAAATAATTCAAATTATCTAATAAGTCTCGATAGTATATTTATTCACCATATTCATATCGTATTATGGTATAATAGATGTAAACAGTTTCAGTATTTTCTAATTCTCCATCACCAAATCTTAGGTTACTTCATCACTAAGAAACTAAATTAAAAGACTATTACTTAATGACACATATTCCATATACATTTGAAATAATTCAAATTATCTAATGAGTCTCGATAGTATATTTATCCACCATATTCATATTGTATTATGGTATAATAGATGTAAACAATTTCAGTATTTTCTAATTCTCCGTCACCAAATTTTAGGTTACTTCATCACTAAGAAACTAAGTTAAAAGACTATTACTTAATGACAAATATTCCATATACATTGAAATAATTCAAATTATCTAATGAGTCTCGATAGTATATTTATTCACCATATTCATATTGTATTATGGTATAATACATGTAAACAGTTTCAGTATTTTCTAATTCTCCATCACCAAATCTTAGGTTACTTCATCACTAAGAAACTAAGTTAAAAGAGTATTACTTAATGACACATATTCCATATACACTTGAAATAATTCAAATTATCTAATTAGTCTCTATATTATATTTATTAACCATATTCATATTGTATTATGGTATAATAGATGTAAACAGTTTCAATATTTTCTAATTCTCCTTCACCAAATCTTAGGTTACTTCATCACTAAGAAACTAAGTTAAAAGACTATTACTTAATGACACATATTCCATATACATTTGAAATAATTCAAATTATCTAATGAGTCTCGATAGTATATTTATCCATCATATTCATATTGTATTATGGTATAATAGATGTAAACAGCTTCAGTATTTTCTAATTCTCCATCACCAAATTTTAGGTTACTTCATCACTAAGAAACTAAGTTAAAAGACTTTTACTTAATGACACATATTCCATATACATTTGAAATAATTCAAATTATCTAATGAGTCTCGATAGTATATTTATTCACCATATTCATATTGTATTATGGAATAATAGATGTAAACAGTTTCCGTATTTTCTAATTCTCCGTCACCAAATTTTAGGTTACTTCATCATAAAGAAACCAAGTTAAAAGACTATTACTTAATGAAACATATTCCATATACATTTGAAATAATTCAAATTATCTAATGAGTCTCGATAGTATATTTATCCACCATATTCGTATTGTATTATGGTATAATAGATGTAAACAATTTTAGTATTTTCTTTCTTCTCCATCACCAAATCTTAGGTTACTTCATCACTAAGAAACTAAGTTAAAAGACTATTACTTAATTACACATATTCCATATACATTTGAAATAATTCAAATTATCTAATGAGGCTCGACAGTATATTTATCAACAATATTCATATTGTATTATGGTATAATAGATGTAAACAGTTTCAGTATTTTCTAATTCTCCATCACAAAATCTTAGGTTACTTCATCACTAAGAAACTAAGTTAAAAGACTATTACTTAAGGACACATATTCCATATACGTTTGAAATAATTAAAATTAGCTAATGAGTTTTGATAGTTTATTTATCCACCATATTCATATTGTATTATGGTATAATAGATGTAAACAGTTTCAGTATTTTCTAATTCTCCATCACCAAATCTTAGGTTACTTTATCACTAAGAAACTAAGTTAAAAGACTATTACTTAATGACACATATTCCATATTCATTTGAAATAATTCAAATTATCTAATGAGTCTCGATAGTATATTTATTCACCATATTCATATTGTATTATGGTATAATAGATGTAAACAGTTTCGGTATTTTCTAATTCTCCATCACAAAATCTTAGGTTACTTCATCACTAAGAAACTAAGTTAAAAGACTATTACTTAATGACACATATTCCATATACATTTGAAATAATTCAAATTATCTAATGAGTCTCGATAGTATATTTATCCACCATATTAATATTGTATTATGGTATAATAGATGTAAACAGTTTCAGTAATTTCTAATTATCCATCACCAAATGTTAGGATGCTTCATCATTAAGAAACTAAGTTAAAAGACTATTACTTAATGACACATATTCCATATACATTTGAAATAATTCAAATTATCTAATGAGTCTCGATAGTATATTTATCCACCATATTCATATTGTAATATGGTATAATAGATGTAAACAGTTTCAGTATTTTCTAATTCTCCATCACCAAATCTTAGGTTACTTCATCACTAAGAAACTAAGTTAAAAGACTATTACTTAATGACACATATTCCATATACATTTGAAATAATTCAAATTATCTAATGAGTCTCGATAGTATATTTATTCACCATATTCATATTGTATTATGGTATAATAGATGTAAACAGTTTCAGTATTTTCTAATTCTCCATCACCAAATTTTAGGTTACTTCAACACTAAGAAACCAAGTTAAAAGACTATTACTAAATGACACATATTCCATATACATTTGAAATAATTCAAAATATCTAATGAGTCTTGATAGTATATTTATCCACCATATTCAAATTGTATTATCGTATAATAGATGTAAACAATTTCAATATTTTTATTCTTCTCCATCACCAAATTTTAGGTTACTTCATCACTAAGAAACTAAGTTAAAAGACTATTACTTAATGACACATATTCCATATACATTTGAAATAATTCAAATTATCTAATAAGTCTCGATAGTATATTTAGTCACCATATTCATATCGTATTATGGTATAATAGATGTAAACAGTTTCAGTATTTTCTAATTCTCCATCACCAAATCTTAGGTTACTTCATCACTAAGAAACTAAATTAAAAGACTATTACTTAATGACACATATTCCATATACATTTGAAATAATTCAAATTATCTAATGAGTCTCGATAGTATATTTATCCACCATATTCATTTTGTATTATGGTATAATAGATGTAAACAATTTCAGTATTTTCTAATTCTCCATCACCAAATCTTAGGTTACTTCATCACTAAGAAACTAAGTTAAAAGACTATTACTTAATGGAACATATTCCATATACATTTGAAATAATTCAAATTATCTAATGAGTCTCGATCGTATACTTATCCACCAAATTCATATTGTATTATCGTATTATAGATGTAAACAATTTCAATATTTTTCTTCTTCTCCATCACTAAATCTTAGGTTACTTCATCACTAAGAAACTAAGTTAAAAAACTATTACTTAATGACACATATTCCATATACATTTGAAATAATTCAAATTATATAATGAGTATTGATAGTATATTTATCCACCATATTCATATTGTATTATGGTATAATAGATGTAAACTGTTTCAGTATTTTCTAATTCTCCATCACCAAATCTTAGGATGCTTCATCATTAAGAAACTAAGTTAAAAGACTATTACTTAATGACACATATTCCATATACATTTGAAATAATTCAAATTATCTAATGAGTCTCGATAGTATATTTATCCACCATATTCATATTGTAATATGGTATAATAGATGTAAACAGTTTCAGTATTTTCTAATTCTCCATCACCAAATCTTAGGTTACTTCATCACTAAGAAACTAAGTTAAAAGACTATTACTTAATGACACATATTCCATATACATTTGAAATAATTCAAATTATCTAATGAGTCTCGATAGTAAATTTATTCACCATATTCATATTGTATTATGGTATAATAGATGTAAACAGTTTCAGTATTTTCTAATTCTCCATCACAAAATTTTAGGTTACTTCAACACTAAGAAACCAATTAAAAGACTATTACTTAATGACACATATTCCATATACATTTGAAATAATTCAAAATATCTAATGAGTCTTGATAGTATATTTATCCACCATATTCATATTGTATTATCGTATAATAGATGTAAACAATTTCAATATTTTTCTTCTTCTCCATCACCAAATTTTAGGTTACTTCATCACTAAGAAACTAAGTTAAAAGACTTTTACTTAATGACACATATTCCATATACATTTGAAATAATTCAAATTATCTAATGAGTCTCGATAGTATATTTATTCACCATATTCATATTGTATTATGGAATAATAGATGTAAACAGTTTCCGTATTTTCTAATTCTCCGTCACCAAATTTTAGGTTACTTCATCATAAAGAAACCAAGTTAAAAGACTATTACTTAATGACACATATTCCATATACATTTGAAATAATTCAAATTATCTAATGAGTCTCGATAGTATATTTATCCACCATATTCATATTGTATTATGGTATAATAGATGTAAACAATTTTAGTATTTTCTTTCTTCTCCATCACCAAATTTTAGGTTACTTCTTCACTAAGAAACTAAGTTAAAAGACTATTACTTAATGACACATATTCCATATACATTTGAAATAATTCAAATTATCTAATGAGTCTCGATAGTATATTTATCCACCATATTCATATTGTATTATGGTATAATAGATGTAAACGATTTCAATGTTTTTCTTCTTCTCCATCACCAAATTTTAGGTTATTTCATCACTAAGAAACTAAGTTAAAAGACTATTACTTAATGACACATATTCTATATATATTTGAAATAATTCAAATTATCTAATGAGTCTCGATAGTATATTTATTCACAATATTCATATAGTTTTATGGTATAATAGATGTAAACAATTTCAGTATTTTCTAATTCTCCATCACCAAATCTTAGGTTACTTCATCACTAAGAAACTAAGTTAAAAGACTATTACTTAATTACACATATTCCATATACATTTGAAATAATTCAAATTATCTAATGAGGCTCGACAATATATTTATCAACAATATTCATATTGTATTATGGTATAATAGATGTAAACAGTTTCAGTATTTTCTAATTCTCCATCACAAAATCTTAGGTTACTTCATCACTAAGAAACTAAGTTAAAAGACTATTACTTAAGGACACATATTCCATATACGTTTGAAATAATTAAAATTAGCTAATGAGTTTTGATAGTTTATTTATCCACCATATTCATATTGTATTATGGTATAATAGATGTAAACAGTTTCAGTATTTTCTAATTCTCCATCACCAAATCTTAGGTTACTTTATCACTAAGAAACTAAGTTATAAGACTATTACTTAATGACACATATTCCATATTCATTTGAAATAATTCAAATTATCTAATGAGTCTCGATAGTATATTTATTCACCATATTCATATTGTATTATGGTATAATAGATGTAAACAGTTTCGGTATTTTCTAATTCTCCATCACAAAATCTTAGGTTACTTCATCACTAAGAAACTAAGTTAAAAGACTATTACTTAATGACACATATTCCATATACATTTGAAATAATTCAAATTATCTAATGAGTCTCGATAGTATATTTATCCACCATATTAATATTGTATTATGGTATAATAGATGTAAACAGTTTCAGTAATTTCTAATTATCCATCACCAAATGTTAGGATGCTTCATCATTAAGAAACTAAGTTAAAAGACTATTACTTAATGACACATATTCCATATACATTTGAAATAATTCAAATTATCTAATGAGTCTCGATAGTATATTTATCCACCATATTCATATTGTAATATGGTATAATAGATGTAAACAGTTTCAGTATTTTCTAATTCTCCATCACCAAATCTTAGGTTACTTCATCACTAAGAAACTAAGTTAAAAGACTATTACTTAATGACACATATTCCATATACATTTGAAATAATTCAAATTATCTAATGAGTCTCGATAGTATATTTATTCACCATATTCATATTGTATTATGGTATAATAGATGTAAACAGTTTCAGTATTTTCTAATTCTCCATCACCAAATTTTAGGTTACTTCAACACTAAGAAACCAAGTTAAAAGACTATTACTAAATGACACATATTCCATATACATTTGAAATAATTCAAAATATCTAATGAGTCTTGATAGTATATTTATCCACCATATTCAAATTGTATTATCGTATAATAGATGTAAACAATTTCAATATTTTTCTTCTTCTCCATCACCAAATTTTAGGTTACTTCATCACTAAGAAACTAAGTTAAAAGACTATTACTTAATGACACATATTCCATATACATTTGAAATAATTCAAATTATCTAATAAGTCTCGATAGTATATTTAGTCACCATATTCATATCGTATTATGGTATAATAGATGTAAACAGTTTCAGTATTTTCTAATTCTCCATCACCAAATCTTAGGTTACTTCATCACTAAGAAACTAAATTAAAAGACTATTACTTAATGACACATATTCTATATACATTTGAAATAATTCAAATTATCTAATGAGTCTCGATAGTATATTTATCCACCATATTCATTTTGTATTATGGTATAATAGATGTAAACAATTTCAGTATTTTCTAATTCTCCATCACCAAATCTTAGGTTACTTCATCACTAAGAAACTAAGTTAAAAGACTATTACTTAATGGAACATATTCCATATACATTTGAAATAATTCAAATTATCTAATGAGTCTCGATAGTATACTTATCCACCAAATTCATATTGTATTATCGTATTAGAGATGTAAACAATTTCAATATTTTTCTTCTTCTCCATCACTAAATCTTAGGTTACTTCATCACTAAGAAACTAAGTTAAAAAACTATTACTTAATGACACATATTCCATATACATTTGAAATAATTCAAATTATATAATGAGTATTGATAGTATATTTATCCACCATATTCATATTGTATTATGGTATAATAGATGTAAACTGTTTCAGTATTTTCTAATTCTCCATCACCAAATCTTAGGATGCTTCATCATTAAGAAACTAAGTTAAAAGACTATTACTTAATGACACATATTCCATATACATTTGAAATAATTCAAATTATCTAATGTTCTCGATAGTATATTTATCCACCATATTCATATTGTAATATGGTATCATAGATGTAAACAGTTTCAGTATTTTCTAATTCTCCATCACCAAATCTTAGGTTACTTCATCACTAAGAAACTAAGTTAAAAGACTATTACTTAATGACACATATTCCATATACATTTGAAATAATTCAAATTATCTAATGAGTCTCGATAGTAAATTTATTCACCATATTCATATTGTATTATTTTATAATAGATGTAAACAGTTTCAGTATTTTCTAATTCTCCATCACAAAATTTTAGGTTACTTCAACACTAAGAAACCAATTAAAAGACTATTACTTAATGACACATATTCCATATACATTTGAAATAATTCAAAATATCTAATGAGTCTTGATAGTATATTTATCAACCATATTCATATTGTATTATCGTATAATAGATGTAAACAATTTCAATATTTTTCTTCTTCTCCATCACCAAATTTTTAGTTACTTCATCACTAAGAAACTAAGTTAAAAGACTATTACTTAATGACACATATTCCATATACATTTGAAATAATTCAAATTATCTAATGAGTCTCGATAGTATATTTATCCACCATAATCTTATTGTATTATGGTATAATAGATGTAAACGATTTCAATGTTTTTCTTCTTCTCCATCACCAAATTTTAGGTTATTTCATCACTAAGAAACTAAGTTAAAAGACTATTACTTAATGACACATATTCTATATATATTTGAAATAATTCAAATTATCTAATGAGTCTCGATAGTATATTTATTCACCATATTCATATAGTTTTATGGTATAATAGATGTAAACAATTTCAGTATTTTCTAATTCTCCATCACCAAATCTTAGGTTACTTCATCACTAAGAAACTAAGTTAAAAGACTATTACTTAATTACACATATTCCATATACATTTGAAATAATTCAAATTATCTAATGAGGCTCGACAGTATATTTATCAACAATATTCATATTGTATTATGGTATAATAGATGTAAACAGTTTCAGTATTTTCTAATTCTCCATCACAAAATCTTAGGTTACTTCATCACTAAGAAACTAAGTTAAAAGACTATTACTTAAGGACACATATTCCATATACGTTTGAAATAATTAAAATTAGCTAATGAGTTTTGATAGTATATTTATCCACCATATTCATATTGTATTATGGTATAATAGATGTAAACAGTTTCTATATTTTCTAATTCTCCATCACCAAATCTTAGGTTACTTTATCACTAAGAAACTAAGTTAAAAGACTATTACTTAATGACACATATTCCATATTCATTTGAAATAATTCAAATTATCTAATGAGTCTCGATAGTATATTTATTCACCATATTCATATTGTATTATGGTATAATAGATGTAAACAGTTTCGGTATTTTCTAATTCTCCATCACAAAATCTTAGGTCACTTCATCACTAAGAAACTAAGTTAAAAGACTATTACTTAATGACACATATTCCATATACATTTGAAATAATTCAAATTATCTAATGAGTCTTGATAGTATATTTATCCACCATATTAATATTGTATTATGGTATAATAGATGTAAACAGTTTCAATAATTTCTAATTATCCATCACCAAATCTTAGGATGCTTCATCATTAAGAAACTAAGTTAAAAGACTATTACTTAATGACACATATTCCATATACATTTGAAATAATTCAAATTATCTAATGAGTCTCGATAGTATAATTATCCACCATATTCATATTGTAATATGGTATAATAGATGTAAACAGTTTCAGTATTTTCTAATTCTCCATCACCAAATCTTAGGTTACTTCATCACTAAGAAACTAAGTTAAAAGACTATTACTTAATGACACATATTCCATATACATTTGAAATAATTCAAATTATCTAATGAGTCTCTATAGTATATTTATTCACCATATTCATATTGTATTATGGTATAATAGATATAAACAGTTTCAGTATTTTCTAATTCTCCATCACCAAATTTTAGGTTACTTCATCACTAAGAAACTAAGTTAAAAGACTATTACTTAATGACACATATTCCATATACATTTTAAATAATTCAAATTATCTAATGAGTCTCGATAGTATATTTATTCACCATATTCATATTGTATTATGGTATAATAGATATAAACAGTTTCAGTATTTTCTAATTCTCCGTCACCAAATTTTAGGTTACTTCATCACTAAGAAACTAAGTTAAAAGACTATTACTTAATGACACATATTCCATATACATTTTAAATAATTCAAATTATCTAATGAGTCTCGATAGTATATTTATCCACCATATTCATATTGTATTATGGTATAATAGATGTAAACAATATCAATATTTTTCTTCTTCTCTATCACCAAATTTTAGGTTACTTAATCACTAAGAAACTAAATTAAAAGACTATTAAATGATGACACATATTTTATATACATCGGAAATAATTCAATTATATAATGAGTCTTGATAGTATATTTATTCACCATATTCATATTGTATTATGGTATAATAGATGTAAACAGTTTCAGTATTTTCTAATTCTCCATCACCAAATCTTAGGATACTTCATCACTAAGAAACTAAGTTAAAAGACTATTACTTAATGACTCATATTCCATATACATTTGAAATAATTCAAATTATCTAATGAGTCTCGATAGTATATTTATTCACCATATTCATATTGTATTATGGTATAATAGATGTAAACAATTTCAATATTTTTCTTCTTCTCCATCACCAAATTTTAGGTTACTTCATCACTAAGAAACTAAGTTAAAAGATTATTACTTAATGACACATATTCCATATACATTTGAAATAATTCAAATTATATAATGAGTCTCGATAGTATATTTATTCACCATATTCATATTGTATTATGGTATAATACATGTAAACAGTTTCAGTATTTTCTAATTCTCCATCACCAAATCTTAGGTTACTTCATCACTAAGAAACTAGGTTAAAAGACTATTACTTAATGACACATATTCCATATACATTTGAAATAATTCAAATTATCTAATGAGTCTTGATAGTATATTTATCCACCATATTAATATTGTATTATGGTATAATAGATGTAAACAGTTTCAATAATTTCTAATTATCCATCACCAAATCTTAGGATGCTTCATCATTAAGAAAATAAGTTAAAAGACTATTACTTAATGACACATATTCCATATACATTTGAAATAATTCAAATTATCTAATGAGTCTCGATAGTATATTTTATCCACCATATTCATATTGTAATATGGTATAATAGATGTAAACAGTTTCAGTATTTTCTAATTCTCCATCACCAAATCTTAGGTTACTTCATCACTAAGAAACTAAGTTAAAAGACTATTACTTAATGACACATATTCCATATACATTTTAAATAATTCAAATTAATCTAATGAGTCTCGATAGTATATTTATTCACCATATTCATATTGTATTATGGTATAATAGATATAAACAGTTTCAGTATTTTCTAATTCTCCGTCACCAAATTTTAGGTTACTTCATCACTAAGAAACTAAGTTAAAAGACTATTACTTAATGACACATATTCCATATACATTTTAAATAATTCAAATTATCTAATGAGTCTCGATAGTATATTTATCCACCATATTCATATTGTATTATGGTATAATAGATGTAAACAATATCAATATTTTTCTTCTTCTCCATCACCAAATTTTAGGTTACTTAATCACTAAGAAACTAAATTAAAAGACTATTAAATGATGACACATATTTTATATACATCGGAAATAATTCAATTATATAATGAGTCTTGATAGTATATTTATTCACCATATTCATATTGTATTATGGTATAATAGATGTAAACAGTTTCAGTATTTTCTAATTCTCCATCACCAAATCTTAGGATACTTCATCACTAAGAAACTAAGTTAAAAGACTATTACTTAATGACTCATATTCCATATACATTTGAAATAATTCAAATTATCTAATGAGTCTCGATAGTATATTTATTCACCATATTCATATTGTATTATGGTATAATAGATGTAAACAATTTCAATATTTTTCTTCTTCTCCATCACCAAATTTTAGGTTACTTCATCACTAAGAAACTAAGTTAAAAGATTATTACTTAATGACACATATTCCATATACATTTGAAATAATTCAAATTATATAATGAGTCTCGATAGTATATTTATTCACCATATTCATATTGTATTATGGTATAATACATGTAAACAGTTTCAGTATTTTCTAATTCTCCATCACCAAATCTTAGGTTACTTCATCACTAAGAAACTAGGTTAAAAGACTATTACTTAATGACACATATTCCATATGCATTTGAAATAATTCAAATTATATAATGAGTCTCGATAGTATATTTATCCACCATATTCTTATTGTATTATGGTATAATAGATGTAAACGATTTCAATGTTTTTCTTCTTCTCCATCACCAAATTTTAGGTTATTTCATCACTAAGAAACTAAGTTAAAAGACTATTACTTAATGACACATATTCTATATATATTTGAAATAATTCAAATTATCTAATGAGTCTCGATAGTATATTTATTCACCATATTCATATAGTTTTATGGTATAATAGATGTAAACAATTTCAGTATTTTCTAATTCTCCATCACCAAATCTTAGGTTACTTCATCACTAAGAAACTAAGTTAAAAGACTATTACTTAATTACACATATTCCATATACATTTGAAATAATTCAAATTATCTAATGAGGCTCGACAGTATATTTATCAACAATATTCATATTGTATTATGGTATAATAGATGTAAACAGTTTCAGTATTTTCTAATTCTCCATCACAAAATCTTAGGTTACTTCATCACTAAGAAACTAAGTTAAAAGACTATTACTTAAGGACACATATTCCATATACGTTAGAAATAATTAAAATTAGCTAATGAGTTTTGATAGTATATTTATCCACCATATTCATATTGTATTATGGTATAATAGATGTAAACAGTTTCAGTATTTTCTAATTCTCCATCACCAAATCTTAGGTTACTTTATCACTAAGAAACTAAGTTAAAAGACTATTACTTATGACACATATTCCATATTCATTTGAAATAATTCAAATTATCTAATGAGTCTCGATAGTATATTTATTCACCATATTCATATTGTATTATGGTATAATAGTTGTAAACAGTTTCGGTATTTTCTAATTCTCCATCACAAAATCTTAGGTTACTTCATCACTAAGAAACTAAGTTAAAAGACTATTACTTAATGACACATATTCCATATACATTTGAAATAATTCAAATTATCTAATGAGTCTCGATAGTATATTTATTCACCATATTCATATTGTATTATGGTATAATAGATATAAAAAGTTTCAGTATTTTCTTATTCTCCATCACCAAATTTTAGGTTACTTCATCACTAAGAAACTAAGTTAAAAGACTATTACTTAATGACACATATTCCATATACATTTTAAATAATTCAAATTATCTAATGAGTCTCGATAGTATATTTTATTCACCATATATTCATATTGTATTATGGTATAATAGATATAAACAGTTTCAGTATTTTCTAATTCTCCATCACCAAATTTTAGGTTACTTCATCACTAGAAACTAAGTTAAAAGACTATTACTTAATGACACATATTCCATATACATTTAAATAATTCAAATTATCTAATGAGTCTCGATAGTATATTTATCCACCATATTCATATTGTATTATGGTATAATAGATGTAAACAATATCAATATTTTTCTCTTCTCCATCACCAAATTTAGGTTACTTAATCACTAAGAAACTAAATTAAAAGACTATTAAATGATGACACATATTTTATATACATCGGAAATAATTCAAATTATATAATGAGTCTTGATAGTATATTTATTCACCATATTCATATTGTATTATGGTATAATAGATGTAAACAGTTTCAGTATTTTCTAATTCTCCATCACCAAATCTTAGGATACTTCATCACTAAGAAACTAAGTTAAAAGACTATTACTTAATGACTCATATTCCATATACATTTGAAATAATTCAAATTATCTAATGAGTCTCGATAGTATATTTATTCACCATATTCATATTGTATTATGGTATAATAGATGTAAACAATTTCAATATTTTTCTTCTTCTCCATCACCAAATTTTAGGTTACTTCATCACTAAGAAACTAAGTTAAAAGATTATTACTTAATGACACATATTCCATATACATTTGAAATAATTCAAATTATATATATGAGTCTCGATAGTATATTTATTCACCATATTCATATTGGTATTATGGTAATAATACATGTAAACAGTTCAGTATTTTCTAATTCTCCATCACCAAATCTTAGGTTACTTCATCACTAAGAACTAGGTTAAAAGACTATTACTTAATGACACATATTCCATATGCATTTGAAATAATTCAAATTATATAATGAGTCTAGATAGTATATTTACCCCACCATATTCATATTGTATTATGGTATAATAGATGTAAACAATTTTTTATTTTCTAATTCTCCATCACCAAATCTTAGGTTACTTCATCACTAAGAACTAGGTTAAAAGACTATTACTTAATGACACATATTCCATATGCATTTGAAATAATTCAAATTATATAATGAGTCTAGATAGTATATTTATTCACCATATTCATATTGTATTATGGTATAATAGATATAAACAATTTCAGTATTTCTAATTCTCCATCACCAAATCTTAGGTTACTTCATCACTAAGAAACTAAGTTAAAAGACTATTACTTAATGACATATATTCCATATACATTTGAATAATTCAAATTATCTAATTGAGTCTAGATAGTATATTTATCCATCATATTCATATTGTATTATGGTATAATAGATGTAAACAATTTCAGTATTTTCTAATTCTCCATCACCAAATCTTTGGTTAGTTCATCACTAAGAAAACTATGTTAAAAGACTATTACTTAATGACACATATTCCATATACATTTGAAATAATTCAAATTATTTAATGAGTCTCAATAGTATATTTACCCACCATATTCATATTGTATTATGGTATAATAGATGTAAACAGTTTCAGTATTTTCTAATTCTCAATCACCAAATCTTAGGTTACTTCATCACTAAGAAACTAAGTTAAAAGACTATTACTTAATGACACATATTCCATATACATTTGAAATAATTCAAATTATTTAATGAGTCTCGATAGTATATTTACCCACCATATTCATATTGTATTTTAGTATAATAGATGTAAATAATTTCAATAATTTTCTTCTTCTCCATCACCAAATTTTAGGTTACCTATTCACCAAGAAACTAAGTTAAAAGACTATTACTTAATGACACATATTCCATATACATTTTAAATAATTCAAATTATCTAATGAGTCTCGATAGTATATTTATCCACCATATTCATATTGTATTATGGTATAATAGATGTAAACAATTTCAATATTTTTCTTCTTCTCCATCACCAAATTTTTAGGTTACTTAATCACTAAAAAACTAAGTTAAAAGACTATTAAATGATGACACATATTTTATATACATCGGAAATAATTAAAATTATATAATGAGTCTCGATAGTATATTTATTCACCATATTCATATTGTATTATGGTATAATAGATGTAAACAGTTTCAGTATTTTCTAATTCTGCATCACCAAATCTTAGGTTACTTCATCACTAAGAAACTAAGTTAAAAGACTATTACTTAATGACACATATTCCATATACATTTGAAATAATTCAAATTATCTAATGAGTCTCGGTAGTATATTTATCCACCATATTCATATTGTATTATGGTATAATAGATGTAAACAATTTCAGTATTTTCTAATTCTCCATCACCCAAATCATAGGATACTTCATCACTAAGAAACTAAGTTAAAAGACTATTACTTAATGACTCATATTCCATATACATTTGAAATAATTCAAATTATCTAATGAGTCTCGATAGTATATTTATTCACCATATTCATATTGTATTATGGTATAATAGATGTAAACAATTTCAATATTTTTCTTCTTCTCCATCACCAAATTTTAGGTTAATTCATCACTAAGAAACTAAGTTAAAAGACTATTACTTAATGACACATATTCCCTATACATTTGAAAAAATTCAAATTATCTAATGAGTCTCGATAGTATATTTATTCACCATATTCATATTGTTATAATGGTATAATAGATGGAAACAATTTCAGTATTTTCTTCTTCTCCATCACCAAATTTTAGGTTACTTCATCACTAAGAAACTAAGTTAAAAGACTATTAATTGATGACACATATTTTATATACATTGAAAATAATTCAAATTATATAATGAGTCTCGATAGTATATTTATTCACCATATTCATATTGTATTTTGGTATAATAGATGTAAAAAATTTCAATAAATTTCTTCTTCTGCATTACCAAATTTTAGGTTACTTCATCACTAAGAAACTAAGTTAAAAGACTATTAATTGATGACACATATTTTATATACATTGAAAATAATTCAAATTATATAATGAGTCTCGATAGTATATTTATTCACCATATTCATATTGTATTATGGTATAATAGATGTAAACAATTTCAATATTTTTCTTCTTCTCCATCACCAAATTTTATGTTACTTCATCACTAAGAAACTAAGTTAAAAGACTATTACTTAATGACACATATTCCATATACATTTGAAATAATTCAAATTATCTAATGAGTCTCGATAGTATATTTATCCATCATATTCATATTGTGTTATGGTATAATAGATGTAAACAGTTTCAATATTTTGTAATTCCCCATCACAAATTTTAGGTTACTTCATCACTAAGAAACTAAGTTAAAAGACTATTACTTAATGACACATATTCCATATACATTTGAAATAATTCAAATTATCTAATGAGTCTCGATAGTATATTTATTCACCATATTCATATTGTAATATGGTATAATAGATATAAACAGTTTCAGTATTTTCTAATTCTCCATCACCAAATTTTAGGTTACTTCATCATTAAGAAACTAAGTTAAAAGACTATTACTTAATGACATATATTCCATATACATTGAAATAATTCAAATTATCAAATGAGTATCGATAGTATATTTATCCACCATATTCATATTGTATTATGGTATAAATAGATGTAAACAATTTCAATATTTTTCTTCTTCTCCATCACCAAATTTTAGGTTACTTAATCACTAAAAAACTAAGTTAAAAGACTATTAAATGATGACACATATTTTATATACATCGGAAATAAATTCAAATTATATAATGAGTCTCGATAGTATATTTATTCACCATATTCATATTGTATTATTGTATAATAGATGTAAACATTGTCAGTATTTTCTAATTCTCCATCACCAAATCTTAGGTTACTTCATCACTAAGAAACTAAGTTAAAAGACTATTACTTAATGACACATATTCCATATACATTTGAAATAATTCAAATTATCTAATGAGTCTCGGTAGTATATTTATCCACCATATTCATATTGTATTATGGTATAATAGATGTAAACAGTTTCAGTATTTTCTAATTCAACATCACCAAATCTTAGGATACTTCATCACTAAGAAACTAAGTTAAAAGACTATTACTTAATGACTCATATTCCATATACATTTGAAATAATTCAAATTATCTAATGAGTCTCGATAGTATATTTATTCACCATATTAATATTGTATTATGGTATAATAGATGTAAGCAATTTCAATATTTTTCTTCTTCTCCATCACCAAATTTTAGGTTACTTCATCACTAAGAAACTAAGTTAAAAACTATTACTTAATGACACATATTCCATATACATTTGAAATAATTTAAATTATCTAATGAGTCTCGATAGTATATTTATGCACCAAATTCATATTGTATTATGGTATAATAGATGTATACAGTTTCAGTATTTTCTAATTCTCCATCACCAAATCTTAGGTTACTTCATCACTAAGAAACTAAGTTAAAAGACTATTACTTAATGACACATATTCAATTACATTTGAAATAATTCAAATTATCTAATGAGTCTCGATAGTATATTTATCCAACATATTCATATTGTATTATGGGTATAATAGATGTAAACAGTTTCAGTATTTTCTAATTCTCCATCACCAAATCTTAGGTTACTTCATCACTAAGAAACTAAGTTAAAAGACTATTACTTAATGACACATATTCCATATACATTGAAATAATTCCAAATTGTCTAATGAGTCTCGATAGTATATTTATTCGACCATATTCATATTGTATTATGGTATAATAGATATAAACATTTTCAGTATTTTCTAATTCTCCATCACCAAATTTTAGGTTACTTCATCACTAAGAACTAAGTTAAAAGACTATTACTTAATGACACATATTCCATATACATTTGAAATAATTTCAAATTATCAAATGAGTCTCGATAGTATATTTATCCACCATATTCATATTGTATTATGGTATAATAGATGTAAACAATTTCAATATTTTTCTTCTTCTCCATCACCAAATTTTAGGTTACTTAATCACTAAGAAACTAAATTAAAAGACTATTAAATGATGACACATATTTTTATATACATCGGAAATAATTCAAATTATATAATGAGTCTCGATAGTATATTTATTCACCATATTCATATTGTATTATTGGTATAATAGATGTAAACAGTTTCAGTATTTTCTAATTCTCCATCACCAAATCTTAGGATACTTCATCACTAAGAAACTAAGTTAAAAGACTATTACTTAATGACTCATATTCCATATACATTTGAAATAATTCAAATTATCTAATGAGTCTCGATAATATATTTATTCACCATATTCATATTGTATTATGGTATAATAGATGTAAACAATTTCAATATTTTCTTCTTCTCCATCACCAAATTTTAGGTTACTTCATCACTAAGAAACTAAGTTAAAAGATTATTACTTAATGACACATATTCAATATACATTTGAAATAATTCAAATTATATAATGAGTCTCGATAGTATATTTATTCACCATATTCATATTGTATTATGGTATAATACATGTAAACAGTTTCAGTATTTTCTAATTCTCCATCACCAAATTTTAGGTTACTTCATCATTAAGAAACTAAGTTAAAAGACTATTACTTAATGACATATATTCCATATACATTTGAAATAATTCAAATTATCAAATGAGTATCGATAGTATATTTATCCACCATATTCATATTGTATTATGGTATAATAGAGATGTAAACAATTTCAATAATTTTTCTTCTTCTCCATCACCAACTTTTAGGTTACTTAATCACTAAAAAACTAAGTTAAAAGACTATTAAATGATGACACATATTTTATATACATCGGAAATAATTCAAATTATATAATGAGTCTCGATAGTATATTTATTCACCATATTCATATTGTATTATTGTATAATAGATGTAAACATTGTCAGTATTTTCTAATTCTCCATCACCAAATCTTAGGTTACTTCATCACTAAGAAACTAAGTTAAAAGACTATTACTTAATGACACATATTCCATATACATTTGAAATAATTCAAATTATCTAATGAGTCTCGGTAGTATATTTATCCACCATATTCATATTGTATTATGGTATAATAGATGTAAACAATTTCAGTATTTTCTAATTCTCCATCACCAAATCATAGGATACTTCATCACTAAGAAACTAAGTTAAAAGACTATTACTTAATGACTCATATTCCATATACATTTGAAATAATTCAAATTATCTAATGAGTCTCGATAGTATATTTATTCACCATATTCATATTGTATTATGGTATAATAGATGTAAACAATTTCAATATTTTTCTTCTTTCTCCATCACCAAATTTTAGGTTAATTCATCACTAAGAAACTAAGTTAAAAGACTATTACTTAATGACACATATTCCCTATACATTTGAAAAAATTCAAATTATCTAATGAGTCTCGATAGTATATTTATTCACCATATTCATATTGTATAATGGTATAATAGATGGAAACAATTTCAGTATTTTCTTCTTCTCCATCACCAAATTTTAGGTTACTTCATCACTAAGAAACTAAGTTAAAAGACTATTAATTGATGACACATATTTTTATATACATTGAAAATAATTCAAATTATATAATGAGTCTCGATAGTATATTTATTCACCATATTCATATTGTATTTTGGTATTAATAGATGTAAAAAATTTCAATAAAATTTCTTCTTCTGCATTACCAAATTTTAGGTTACTTCATCACTAAGAAACTAAGTTAAAAGACTATTAATTGATGACACATATTTTATATACATTGAAAATAATTCAAATTATATAATGAGTCTCGATAGTATATTTATTCACCATATTCATATTGTATTATGGTATAATAGATGTAAACAATTTCAATATTTTTCTTCTTCTCCATCACCAAATTTTATGTTACTTCATCACTAAGAACTAAGTTAAAAGACTATTACTTAATGACACATATTCCATATACATTTGAAATAATTCAAATTATCTAATGAGTCTCGATAGTATATTTTATCCATCATATTCATATTGTGTTATGGTATAATAGATGTAAACAGTTTCAATATTTTGTAATTCCCCATCACAAAATTTTAGGTTACTTCATCACTAAGAAACTAAGTTAAAAGACTATTACTTAATGACACATATTCCATATACATTTGAAATAATTCAAATTATCTAATGAGTCTCGATAGTATATTATTCACCATATTCATATTGTAATATGGTATAATAGATATAAACAGTTTCAGTATTTTCTAATTCTCCATCACCAATTTTAGGTTACTTCATCATTAAGAAACTAAGTTAAAAGACTATTACTTAATGAAAGACATCTATATTATCCATATACATTTGAAATAATTCAAATTATCAAATGAGTATCGATAGTATATTTATCCACCATATTCATATTGTATTATGGTATAATAGATGTAAACAATTTCAATATTTTTTCTTCTTCTCCATCACCAAATTTTAGGTTACTTAATCACTAAAAAAACTAAGTTAAAAGACTATTAAATGATGACACATATTTTATATACATCGGAATAATTCAAATTATATAATGAGTCTCGATAGTATATTTATTCACCATATTCATATTGTATTATTGTATAATAGATGTAAACATTGTCAGTATTTTCTAATTCTCCATCACCAAATCTTAGGTTACTTCATCACTAAGAAACTAAGTTAAAGACTATTACTTAATGACACATATTCCATATACATTTGAAATAATTCAAATTATCTAATGAGTCTCGGTAGGTATATTTATCCACCATATTCATATTGTATTATGGTATAATAGATGTAAACAGTTTCAGTATTTCTAATTCAACATCACCAAATCTTAGGATACTTCATCACTAAGAAACTAAGTTAAAAGACTATTACTTAATGACTCATATTCCATATACATTTGAAATAATTCAAATTATCTAATGAGTCTCGATAGTATATTTATTCACATATTAATATTGTATTATGGTATAATAGATGTAAGCAATTTCAATATTTTTCTTCTTCTCCATCACCAAATTTTAGGTCTACTTCATCACTAAGAAACTAAGTTAAAAACTATTACTTAATGACACATATTCCATATACATTTGAAATAATTTAAAATTATCTAATGAGTCTCGATAGTATATTTATGCACCAAATTCATATTGTATTATGGTATAATAGATGTATACAGTTTCAGTATTTTCTAATTCTCCATCACCAAATCTTAGGTTACTTCATCACTAAAGAAACTAAGTTAAAAGACTATTACTTAATGACACATATTCAATTTACATTTGAAATAATTCAAATTATCTAATGAGTCTCGATAGTATATTTATCCAACATATTCATATTGTATTATGGTATAATAGATGTAAACAGTTTCAGTATTTTCTAATTCTCCATCACCAAATCTTAGGTTACTTCATCACTAAGAAACTAAGTTAAAAGACTATTACTTAATGACACATATTCCATATACATTTGAAATAATTCAAATTGTCTAATGAGTCTCGATAGTATATTTATTCACCATATTCATATTGTATTATGGTATACATAGATATAGTCAGTTTCAGTATTTTCTAATTCTCCATCACCAAATTTTAGGTTACTTCATCACTAAGAAACTAAGTTAAAAGACTATTACTTAATGACACATATTCCATATACATTTGAAATAATTCAAATTATCAAATGAGTCTCGATAGTATATTTATCCACCATATTCATATTGTATTATGGTATAATAGATGTAAACAATTCAATATTTTTCTTCTTCTCCATCACCAAATTTTAGGTTACTTAATCACTAAGAAACTAAATTAAAAGACTATTAAATGATGACACATATTTTATATACATCGGAAATAATTCAAATTATATAATGAGTCTCGATAGTATATTTATTCACCATATTCATATTGTATTATGGTATAATAGATGTAAACAGTTTCAGTATTTTCTAATTCTCCATCACCAAATCTTAGGATACTTCATCACTAAGAAACTAAGTTAAAAGACTATTACTTAATGACTCATATTCCATATACATTTGAAATAATTCAAATTATCTAATGAGTCTCGATAATATATTTATTCACCATATCATATTGTATTATGGTATAATAGATGTAAACAATTTCAATATTTTTCTTCTTCTCCCATCACCAAATTTTAGGGTTACTATCATCACTAAGAAACTAAGTTAAAAGATTATTACTTAATGACACATATTCAATATACATTTGAAATAATTCAAATTATATAATGAGTCTCGATAGTATATTTATTCACCATATTCATATTGTATTATGGTATAATACATGTAAACAGTTTCAGTATTTTCTAATTCTCCATCACCAAATTAGTTAGGTTACTTCATCATTAAGAAACTAAGTTAAAAGACTATTACTTAATGACATATATTCCATATACATTTGAAATAATTCAAATTATCAAATGAGTATCGATAGTATATTTACTCCACCATATTCATATTGTATTATGGTATAATAGATGTAAACAATTTCAATATTTTTTCTTCTTCTCCATCACCAACTTTTAGGTTACTTAATCACTAAAAAACTAAGTTAAAAGACTATTAAATGATGACACATATTTTATATACATCGGAAATAATTCAAATTATATAATGAGTCTCGATAGTATATTTATTCACCATATTCATATTGTATTATTGTATATATAGATGTAAACATTGTCAGTATTTTCTAATTCTCCATCACCAAATCTTAGGTTACTTCATCACTAAGAAACTAAGTTAAAAGACTATTACTTAATGACACATATTCCATATACATTTGAAATAATTCAAATTATCTAATGAGTCTCGGTAGTATATTTATCCACCATATTCATATTGTATTATGGTATAATAGATGTAAACAGTTTCAGTATTTTCTAATTCAACATCACCAAATCTTAGGATACTTCATCACTAAGAAACTACGTTAAAAGACTATTACTTAATGACTCATATTCCATATACATTTGAAATAATTCAAAGTTATCTAATGAGTCTCGATAGTATAATTTATTCACCATATTCATATTGTATTATGGTATAATAGATGTAAGCAATTTCAATATTTTTCTTCTTCTCCATCACCAAATTTTAGGTTACTTCATCACTAAGAAACTAAGTTAAAAAACTATTACTTAATGACACATATTCCATATACATTTGAAATAATTTAAATTATCTAATGAGTCTCGATAGTATATTTAATGCACCAAATTCATATTGTATTATGGTATAATAGATGTATACAGTTTCAGTATTTTCTAATTCTCCATCACCAAATCTTAGGTTACTTCATCACTAAGAAACTAAGTTAAAAGACTATTACTTAATGACACATATTCAATTTTACGTTTGAAATAATTCAAATTATCTAATGAGTCTCGATAGTATATTTATCCAACATATTCATATTGTATTATGGTATAATAGATGTAAACAGTTTCAGTATTTTCTAATTCTCCATCACCAAAATCTTAGGTTACTTCATCACTAAGAAACTAAGTTAAAAGACTATTACTTAATGACACATATTCCATATACATTTGAAATAATTCAAATTGTCTAATGAGTCTCGATAGTATATTTATTCACCATATTCATATTGTATTATGGTATAATAGATATAAACAGTTTCAGTATTTTCTAATTCTCCATCACCAAATTTTAGGTTACTTCATCACTAAGAAACTAAGTTAAAAGACTATTACTTAATGACACATATTCCATATACATTTGAAATAATTCAAATTATCAAATGAGTCTCGATAGTATATTTATCCACCATATTCATATTGTATTATGGTATACATAGATGTAAACAATTTCAATATTTTTCTTCTTCTCCATCACCAAATTTTAGGTTACTTAATCACTAAGAAACTAAATTAAAAGACTATTAAATGATGACACATATTTTATATACATTCGGAAATAATTCAAATTATATAATGAGTCTCGATAGTATATTTATTCACCATATTCATATTGTATTATGGTATAATAGATGTAAATAGTTTCAGTATTTTCTAATTCTCCATCACCAAATCTTAGGATACTTCATCACTAAGAAACTAAGTTAAAAGGACTATTACTTATGACTCATATTCCATATACATTTGAAATAAATTCAAATTATCTAATGAGTCTCGATAATATATTTATTCACCATATTCATATTGTATTATGGTATAATAGATGGTCAACAATTTCAATATTTTTCTTCTTCTCCATCACCAAATTTTAGGTTACTTCATCACTAAGAAACTAAGTTAAAAGTTTATTACTTAATGACACATATTCAATATACATTTGAAATAATTCAAATTATATAATGAGTCTCGA
>CATIWC010003683.1:17500-20000 GCA_948472305.1 Vicia faba
TTTTGTGCGGGGGGTTGATGGATTTGCCATTGGAATCGTTTGGAACACCCATGGGCATGTTCCGTCTAGGCAGCATGTGGCCTGGCCTGGGCGTGGCCTGGCCTGGGCGTGGCAAGGCCCCAGGCGGACCAGGCAAGGGCCTCCCCCTATATATGTTTGAACTGAAATCCTCACTTTGCCACCAAATTGGTCCCTTTTTCCCTGTAGACATAAATTTCTAGTTTGATGACTTAGACTTCGAATTTTTTCTTGATTTTTTGCATGCTCTTTAAACACAATATAAGAACCCCTCCCACCAAAAATTAGAATTTTTCGACTTCGGATGAATTAATTATGAATTTTCTAAGCGCCGGATTTTCAAGAACGGGAGCGGAGGCAAACGCGCCTTAGGAATGGAATTTCCCGATGATTTTTTGCATGGACATCTCAAATAACACATAGAAGGGATCTGCAAAGTTTCGTAGCGTTTCGATAACGTCTCGATTTATTTTGAATTTTCGTCCGAAACGCGTGTAATTGAGTTTTTTTCAAGGGGCGGAAGCAAACAAACGTCGGGCTACGGAATGAGTTCCGGTCTGGAATTTTTCATGCATTAATCTGCCACCAAATTGAGATGGCATGCCAAGTTTCATGCCATTCGGGCGATCCCTCGATATATTTCGGCTTTTCGCGTGTCGGGCCCCCGTGCGGTTTTTCCGACGGGAGCGGAGGCAAACGCGCCTTAGGGGAATAATCTCCCGATGGATTTTTGCATGCACTTCCCAAATAACACATTGAGAGTGTCCAAGGAGTTTCGTAGCGTTTCGACAAGCCCTCGGTCTACTTTCAATTTCCGACCGGAACGCGTGCGTGTGCGGTTTCTCCATGAACGGGAGCGGAGGCAAACGCGCCTTAGGGGAATAATCTCCCGATGAATTTTTGCATGGAAGTCCCAAATAACACATAGAAGGGATCTGCAAAGTTTCGTAGCGTTTCGACAATTTTGAATTTCCGGCCCGAACGGGCCCCCGTGCGGTTTTTCCGACGGGAGCGGAGGCAAACGCGCCTTAGGGGAATAATCTCCCGATGGATTTTTGCATGCACTTCCCAAATAACACATTGAGAGTGTCCAAGGAGTTTCGTAGCGTTTCGACAAGCCCTCGGTCTACTTTCAATTTCCGACCGGAACGCGTGCGTGTGCGGTTTCTCCATGAACGGGAGCGGAGGCAAACGCGCCTTAGGGGAATAATCTCCCGATGAATTTTTGCATGGAAGTCCCAAATAACACATAGAAGGGATCTGCAAAGTTTCGTAGCGTTTCGACAATTTTGAATTTCCGGCCCGAACGGGCCCCCGTGCGGTTTTTCCGACGGGAGCGGAGGCAAACGCGCCTTAGGGGAATAATCTCCCGATGGATTTTTGCATGCACTTCCCAAATAACACATTGAGAGTGTCCAAGGAGTTTCGTAGCGTTTCGACAAGCCCTCGGTCTACTTTCAATTTCCGACCGGAACGCGTGCGTGTGCGGTTTCTCCATGAACGGGAGCGGAGGCAAACGCGCCTTAGGGGAATAATCTCCCGATGAATTTTTGCATGGAAGTCCCAAATAACACATAGAAGGGATCTGCAAAGTTTCGTAGCGTTTCGACAATTTTGAATTTCCGGCCCGAACGGGCCCCCGTGCGGTTTTTCCGACGGGAGCGGAGGCAAACGCGCCTTAGGGGAATAATCTCCCGATGGATTTTTGCATGCACTTCCCAAATAACACATTGAGAGTGTCCAAGGAGTTTCGTAGCGTTTCGACAAGCCCTCGGTCTACTTTCAATTTCCGACCGGAACGCGTGCGTGTGCGGTTTCTCCATGAACGGGAGCGGAGGCAAACGCGCCTTAGGGGAATAATCTCCCGATGAATTTTTGCATGGAAGTCCCAAATAACACATAGAAGGGATCTGCAAAGTTTCGTAGCGTTTCGACAATTTTGAATTTCCGGCCCGAACGGGCCCCCGTGCGGTTTTTCCGACGGGAGCGGAGGCAAACGCGCCTTAGGGGAATAATCTCCCGATGGATTTTTGCATGCACTTCCCAAATAACACATTGAGAGTGTCCAAGGAGTTTCGTAGCGTTTCGACAAGCCCTCGGTCTACTTTCAATTTCCGACCGGAACGCGTGCGTGTGCGGTTTCTCCATGAACGGGAGCGGAGGCAAACGCGCCTTAGGGGAATAATCTCCCGATGAATTTTTGCATGGAAGTCCCAAATAACACATAGAAGGGATCTGCAAAGTTTCGTAGCGTTTCGACAATTTTGAATTTCCGGCCCGAACGGGCCCCCGTGCGGTTTTTCCGACGGGAGCGGAGGCAAACGCGCCTTAGGGGAATAATCTCCCGATGGATTTTTGCATGCACTTCCCAAATAACACATTGAGAGTGTCCAAGGAGTTTCGTAGCGTTTCGACAAGCCCTCGGTCTACTTTCAATTTCCGACCGGAACGCGTGCGTGTGCGGTTTCTCCATGAACGGGAG
>CATIWC010003683.1:30000-32500 GCA_948472305.1 Vicia faba
TCTCCCGATGAATTTTTGCATGGAAGTCCCAAATAACACATAGAAGGGATCTGCAAAGTTTCGTAGCGTTTCGACAATTTTGAATTTCCGGCCCGAACGGGCCCCCGTGCGGTTTTTCCGACGGGAGCGGAGGCAAACGCGCCTTAGGGGAATAATCTCCCGATGGATTTTTGCATGCACTTCCCAAATAACACATTGAGAGTGTCCAAGGAGTTTCGTAGCGTTTCGACAAGCCCTCGGTCTACTTTCAATTTCCGACCGGAACGCGTGCGTGTGCGGTTTCTCCATGAACGGGAGCGGAGGCAAACGCGCCTTAGGGGAATAATCTCCCGATGAATTTTTGCATGGAAGTCCCAAATAACACATAGAAGGGATCTGCAAAGTTTCGTAGCGTTTCGACAATTTTGAATTTCCGGGCCCGAACGGGCCCCCGTGCGGTTTTTCCGACGGGAGCGGAGGCAAACGCGCCTTAGGGGAATAATCTCCCGATGGATTTTTGCATGCACTTCCCAAATAACACATTGAGAGTGTCCAAGGAGTTTCGTAGCGTTTCGACAAGCCCTCGGTCTACTTTCAATTTCCGACCGGAACGCGTGCGTGTGCGGTTTCTCCATGAACGGGAGCGGAGGCAAACGCGCCTTAGGGGAATAATCTCCCGATGAATTTTTGCATGGAAGTCCCAAATAACACATAGAAGGGATCTGCAAAGTTTCGTAGCGTTTCGACAATTTTGAATTTCCGGCCCGAACGGGCCCCCGTGCGGTTTTTCCGACGGGAGCGGAGGCAAACGCGCCTTAGGGGAATAATCTCCCGATGGATTTTTGCATGCACTTCCCAAATAACACATTGAGAGTGTCCAAGGAGTTTCGTAGCGTTTCGACAAGCCCTCGGTCTACTTTCAATTTCCGACCGGAACGCGTGCGTGTGCGGTTTCTCCATGAACGGGAGCGGAGGCAAACGCGCCTTAGGGGAATAATCTCCCGATGAATTTTTGCATGGAAGTCCCAAATAACACATAGAAGGGATCTGCAAAGTTTCGTAGCGTTTCGACAATTTTGAATTTCCGGCCCGAACGGGCCCCCGTGCGGTTTTTCCGACGGGAGCGGAGGCAAACGCGCCTTAGGGGAATAATCTCCCGATGGATTTTTTGCATGCACTTCCCAAATAACACATTGAGAGTGTCCAAGGAGTTTCGTAGCGTTTCGACAAGCCCTCGGTCTACTTTCAATTTCCGACCGGAAACGCGTGCGTGTGCGGTTTCTCCATGAACGGGAGCGGAGGCAAACGCGCCTTAGGGGAATAATCTCCCGATGAATTTTTGCATGGAAGTCCCAAATAACACATAGAAGGGATCTGCAAAGTTTCGTAGCGTTTCGACAATTTTGAATTTCCGGCCCGAACGGGCCCCCGTGCGGTTTTTCCGACGGGAGCGGAGGCAAACGCGCCTTAGGGGAATAATCTCCCGATGGATTTTTGCATGCACTTCCCAAATAACACATTGAGAGTGTCCAAGGAGTTTCGTAGCGTTTCGACAAGCCCTCGGTCTACTTTCAATTTCCGACCGGAACGCGTGCGTGTGCGGTTTCTCCATGAACGGGAGCGGAGGCAAACGCGCCTTAGGGGAATAATCTCCCGATGAATTTTTGCATGGAAGTCCCAAATAACACATAGAAGGGATCTGCAAAGTTTCGTAGCGTTTCGACAATTTTGAATTTCCGGCCCGAACGGGCCCCCGTGCGGTTTTTCCGACGGGAGCGGAGGCAAACGCGCCTTAGGGGAATAATCTCCCGATGGATTTTTGCATGCACTTCCCAAATAACACATTGAGAGTGTCCAAGGAGTTTCGTAGCGTTTCGACAAGCCCTCGGTCTACTTTCAATTTCCGACCGGAACGCGGTGCGTGTGCGGTTTCTCCATGAACGGGAGCGGAGGCAAACGCGCCTTAGGGGAATAATCTCCCGATGAATTTTTGCATGGAAGTCCCAAATAACACATAGAAGGGATCTGCAAAGTTTCGTAGCGTTTCGACAATTTTGAATTTCCGGCCCGAACGGGGCCCCCGTGCGGTTTTTCCGACGGGAGCGGAGGCAAACGCGCCTTAGGGGAATAATCTCCCGATGGATTTTTGCATGCACTTCCCAAATAACACATTGAGAGTGTCCAAGGAGTTTCGTAGCGTTTCGACAAGCCCTCGGTCTACTTTCAATTTCCGACCGGAACGCGTGCGTGTGCGGTTTCTCCATGAACGGGAGCGGAGGCAAACGCGCCTTAGGGGAATAATCTCCCGATGAATTTTTGCATGGAAGTCCCAAATAACACATAGAAGGGATCTGCAAAGTTTCGTAGCGTTTCGACAATTTTGAATTTCCGGCCCGAACGGGCCCCCGTGCGGTTTTTCCGACGGGAGCGGAGGCAAACGCGCCTTAGGGGAATAATCTCCCGATGGATTTTTGCATGCACTTCCCAAATAACACATTGAGAGTGTCCAAGGAGTTTCGTA
>CATIWC010003684.1:0-29208 GCA_948472305.1 Vicia faba
ACCGACATGGGTGAAGCAGTGGCTACGTTGGTGTGGCACCTTGGTCTGTACCTATATCCTTGTGTTGCAATGAGGAGAATATAGGTCTTCTAAGGAGTCATTAAACACAACCGACCTTAGAACCTTAAATTGACCAAACTTGGCCATTAGGACAGTAGCAGTATGCTACACTCATTGAGGCTAACTCTCGCGATGGTTCTGGCTGCAAGAAAAGATTGCGATGCTGGAGTTATGACTGATTGAGGGTAGTCAATGATTTGAGATCCTCTAGAACCGGTTACTTTTGATAGGACAGGTTTTAACCAACGAAACCAAAAGAGGGTAATACCTAAACTTCATGCTGGTCTGAAACCTAAGGGTTGTCTTGTGTGACTTGTGTGCCTTATCATGCTTGCCTATGTGAATACTTGTGGTGTGCTTCATCATAGCATCATACCATCATACCATTGCATGCATCCTGTATAAAGGACTAACCCATTTCAAAGACAAAAAAGTTTCATCTTTGCTCTGTTTTGTAGGACATCATGATGCCTGTGCGTAGGAATACTATCCGGCTCAACTTTGTTCAACCACCAACTTTGCTCAAGGATTTGGTTGGTAGGATTCCAAACACTTCTTCCTTCATCAACAGGCATGGTTCTCTCCTTGGCTTGGTCACTGCAAAATGGGACCAACAACTAATCAGTGTTCTGACCCAGTTTTATGACCCTCTGTATCATTGCTTCACCTTTCAAGACTTCCAGCTGGTTCCTACCCTGGAAGAATTATCCTATTTTCTTGGGATCCCTGTCTTGGAGCAAACTCCTTTCACTGGTTTGGAAAAGACCCCTAGGCCTGAAGAGATTGCTGCAATTCTCCCCTTGACCAAAGAAGAGGTATTGGCTAACTGGGAAACTAGAAGTGGAGTCAAGGGCTTTTTGGTCAAATTTCTGGTCGGCAAAGCTAATGATTTCTGGAATGACTTGGACTTCAAGGCGTACGAAGATATTCTGGCTCTTTTGATCTATGGTCTGGTATTGTTTCCCAATCCTGACACCTTTATCAGTATCCATGTCATAAGGATCTTCATGTCTCGGAATCCTGTACCCACTCTTTTGGGTGATATCCTGCAACAACTCTATGCTCATACTGCCCGAAAACGGGGAACTCCGTGGTGTTGTGCTCCTTTGCTAGTGAGGTGGTTTATTTCGCACCTTCCTAAGTTCATGTTGAAGAATGAAGAAGGAAAGGGTTGGGCTCGTAGGTTAATGTCTCTCACTGATAATGACATCACTTGGACTCTCAGAGGTTTGGATGAGGTGGCTGTTATCGATCGTTGCGGAGAATACCCTAATGTCCCTTTGATTGGTATCCAAGGAGGAATCTCTTATAATCCATGCTTAGCTCTCTGCCAGTTTGGAAGAGCCAGAAGAGTTGGGCCTCATGAAATGTTGGTTCCTCACTTCCACTTTGAGTTTCAGGCAGACAGTGATAAACTACGCCATGGATTCATTAAAGCTTGGGACAGAATTCACAAAGCTGACCCACATGAGTTGGGACCAAAGACTTCTCTACCAATGGAACCCTATTGCAAATGGGTCCGCATCCGTGCTCAGAAGTTAGGTATGCCGTACGAAGCTGTCAGACCTATCATTCTTGAATATCATGATGAAGATGGGGTTCCTCCAACTGTCCTCCCTCCTCAGATACCCTCTGATTTTGACACAATGAAGAGATCTTGGGCGCAACTAAAGGAAGAATGGGATTTCTATCGGGAAAAGTTCAACGAGCAGGAACGGAAGATTCAAAGGCTGACTAAGCAATTGGAGGAAGAGCGGGTCATGAATAACTACATCAACACTGAGAAAAGGAGGCCATGGGAGCACTGATGGGCTTTGGATATTTCCTTTTATAGCTTTTATTTCCTTTCCAGTATTTTTCATTCCTGTAATGCCTAAGGGCAAGTTGTTGAACAATTTGAAATTTGAATCTAATGAAGTGCGTTCCCCTTTTGTCTACAAAGTTGAATCTTGTTTGTCTTTGAAAACATAAAACATACGCATCTCATTGCACCATATGCATAGCAGGTACCCTATTTCACAGGTTGCTTAATCTCCTTCGTTGTTTATTTTGAACAGTCATCATGAATCCAGACTCATCCAGTGAGCAAGCAATCAAGGCCCTTCAGGCCCAAAGTGCCCAGTTTCAAGAAATGGTCCTGAGCCTGGCCCAAGGTCAGCAAGAGTTGAAGACCCTACTCCTGAAGAAGAAGAAGAAAAAGAGGACTGCGTTATTCAACACTGGACGCAGATTTGGGAACACCCTCCATAATGAAGTTGAGCCAACTACTTCTTCTGCTGAGAAAAACAGTCCCCAAGGGGGAGGAGCTCCTAGTCCTGCAGTCTCTGACAACGAGACGGACTACAATGACGAAAAATACCCACCTGCTGCTGACAGATACAAGCAATTGGAAGACCGCTTGAGCGCCATGGAGATTCAGAATGTGCCGGGGCTGGATTTCGGAGATTTGGGGTTATCTTCTGGGGTAGTAATCCCACACAAGTTTAAGGCGCCTGCCTTTGCCAAATATGATGGGGCTTCCTGTCCAAAGTTGCATCTAAGGTCATACGTAAGGAAGATCCAACCTTACACGGCGGATAAAAACCTTTGGATTCACTTCTTCCAAGATAGCCTTTCGGGGTCGCAGCTTGAATGGTTCTATCAACTCGATGGAACTAGTATCCGACACTGGGAAGATTTGGCAACCGCATTCTACAGACAATATCAATACAGTTCTGATCTCGCTCCTACGCGTACCCAACTTCAGGGTATGTCTCTAGGAACGGGCGAAGGGTTCAAAGAATATGCACAAAAATGGAGTGATTTGGCTGGCAGGGTGCAGCCTCCATTGACTGATCGTGAGCTGGTTGATATGTTTCTAGGGACTTTGTCTGGTCCATTTTTCAATCATTTGGTTGGTAACTCCTCCGCTGGGTTTACGGATTTGATTCTGACGGGAGAAAGAATTGAAGTTGGCATCAGGTCAGGGAAGATACAAAAAGCTGCCTCCCCAAGTACTGAGAAGAGGCCTTTCAAGAAAGAAGCGAGTGCCGTCTATGGTCCTAGAAGACAAGTCAAGCCAGAAAGTCGCCAAGCCGTCAATGCTTTGGTCATTTCAAAACCTGTTGCTGCTCCTCAGCAGTACAATCAACAAAGAGGTGAAAGGCCCAAGAGACAGTATACTCGGTTGAGTATGACCTTATCTCAAATTTTACCACAACTGTTATCAACCAACTTGGTGACCATCAAAGAAGCTCCTAAGGTCGTTAATACTGCATCTCCTAAGTATAACCCGAATTCCCGTTGTGCTTATCATTCCGATAGCCCCGGGCATACTACTGATGATTGCTGGGCCTTGAGAAATAAAGTGCAAGATCTTATTGACGCGAAGGAAATTCAGTTTGAAGCGCCTGAGAGGCCGAATGTTGTAACTGCTCTTATGCCCCAGCATAGAGTAAATGCCATTGAGGAAGATTTGTATGCTGTTTCGGTGAATGACGTTGCTACCCCTCTTTTGACTGTTAAGAGGAACTTACTACTAGCCGGTTTATTTCCGGGTTGTAGCAAGGGTTGCCTCCTGTGTGCTGTTATCCCTACCGGTTGTCCACTGCTGAAATCAGGCATCCAAAGCCTGATGGATAGCAAGGAAATTATGTTCAAGAAAACTATTGTTCCATTTGTCTCCGTTGAAGAAATATCTGTTGTCAGCATTTACAATCCTGCCAAAGCTCCCATGAAGAAACCAGTCCAAATTATGTCTGTTGCACCCATTACTATTACTGTTCCGGGGCCTCTCCCCTATGAGTCTGATAAAGCGGTCCCATGGCATTATGGGACCGACGTGTATGTGCTTGGGGTGAAGCAGGAGTTCAACACCAATACCAGTATCAGTAACATCACTGGCCCCGCCAAGATTACCCGCAGTGGCAGGCTCTTCTCGCCTGACATTGCACCGCCAGTTATCCGAAAACCTCTCACCATCACACCCGTAAGTGTGCATGTTCCAATTCAAGTTCCTGTGTCTATTACTGCCGCCGATACTCGGGGCAAGGAAGTTGCTACCGATTTGCCTGCCAGGACAGAGGCATCAAAAAAGACTGCTGTGGAAGCCTCCCAACAAGAAATGGAGGAAATCCTTAAAATCATTAAAAAGAGTGACTTCAATGTTGTTGAACAGTTGGGGCATACCCCCTCCAAAATCTCTATGCTATTGTTGCTGCTATGCTCAGAGGCCCATGCAAAAGCCCTGATTTCATTTCTGAAAATGGCCCATGTGCCGCAAGAGACCTCCGCGGATCAATTCACTGACTGTGTAGCTAATTTGACAGCCGACAATGGTTTGGGGTTCTCGGATGCTGACCTTACCGCCAAAGGGAAAAATCACAATGATGCCCTACATGTTTCCATAGAATGCAGGGGCACTACTCTCGCACACGTGTTGGTGGATACCGGTTCTTCCCTGAATGTTTTGCCCAAGAAGGCATTGGATCGCTTGGATTGTGAGGGCCTGGAATTGAAACCTAGTAACATCATTGTTAGAGCCTTCGACGGTTCTAAGAGGATGGTGCACGGTGAGGTAGACATTCCTATTCGTGTGGGTTCCCAAGTCTTCGACTCAACGTTCTATGTAATGGATATTCGTCCATCTTACTCTTGCTTGTTGGGTCGACCCTGGATTCACAAGGCTGGGCAGTAACATCCACTCTACACCAAAAGCTCAAATACCCTGTCAGAGGGAAGATTGTTACTGTGCAGGGTGAGGAGGAATACATGGTTAGTCATTTGAATTCATTCCGGTATATCGAGATGGACGGGGAGTTTATTGAAACCCCCTTTCAGCATTTTGAGGAGGTACCTCCAATTTTGGCATCGGCTGAAGCAGTGGTTGAAGAAGACTTTCCGTTGAAGATGGCGTCATTGAAGGACGCCCTGGCTGTAATCGAGAAAGGCAATTGTGCAAACTGGGGTCAGCTTCCTGACTTCACTCAAAAGAATGACAAGTTTGGGATGGGCTTTACTGCAGAGGCTCAGAGGACTATACGCAAGGAAAAGATCAGAAAGGCTCCGGTGTTTATCTCCCACCCGAGGGTGAATGCTATCGAGGAGGATGTGGAGGAAGCAGAGTTTGACAGTTGGATCTATCCAACCACCAGCAACGGACCAAGCAACTGGACGGCAAAGGATTTTACACCTATCACATTTGTCACGCAGTAATTAATTCTTTTGATTTTCAATTTGTAACAAACAATATGTTAAAACTTTGTTGGCTCGGTGTCCTACCCGGGGCATCGTAGCTCCATTTGTGAGGGCTTTTTGTATGACATTTCCATATATCATCAATCAAAACATTGGACGTTTGTTGCATTTCAAATATTGTGCTCTTTTTCTTTCTGTGTTATATATTGCAAAACAGCTATATTTACACACACTCACTTATATAGGTTTCAATCCACTCTGGATCTCACTGGTAACAGCTCTGCTACCACCAGTTATGACTTCGAGAATCCGATCAACTTGGCCGAAGACGAAGGTGAAGATGATTGTGAAGTGCCTGGTGAACTCGCGAGACTGATACTCCAGGAAGAGAGGGCTATTCAACCACATGAAGAGCCGATGGAAACAGTTAACCTGGGTACTGAGACAGATAGGAAAGAGGTCAAGATTGGGGCTAATCTAGAGCTCAGTGTGAAGCAACGATTGATCCAGATGCTACATGATTACATGGAGATCTTTGCTTGGTCCTATGAATACATGCCTGGTTTGGATGCCGACATTGTAGTTCATGACCTGCCAACCAAGGAAGACTGCCCTCCGGTAAAGCAAAAGGTCCTCCGTATGCGCCCAGAGATGTCTGAAAAGATCAAGGCTGAGGTTATGAAGCAATTCGATGCCGGGTTTCTAGCAGTAACTTCTTACCCTCAGTGGGTTGCCAATGTGGTGCCAGTGCCGAAGAAGGACGGAAAAGTCAGAATGTGTGTCGACTACAGGGATTTGAACAGGGCAAGCCCCAAGGATGACTTCCCCTTACCTCACATCGACGTTCTTGTTGACAATACTGCTCAACACAAGGTGTTCTCCTTCATGGATGGTTTTTCAGGGTATAATCAGATCAAGATGGCTCCGGAAGATATGGAAAAGACTACCTTTGTGACTCAGTGGGGGACCTTCTGCTACAAAGTCATGCCATTCGGGTTGAAAAATGCTGGGGCAACCTACCAACATGCCATGGTTGCTTTATTTCATGATATGATCCATCATGAGATTGAGGTATACATTGATGACATGATTGCAAGGTCCCAAACTGAGGAAGAGCACCTTGACCATCTAAGGAAGTTGTTTGACCGACTCAAGTTATACAAGCTGAGGTTGAATCCCAACAAATGCACCTTTGGGGTAAGGTCCGGAAAATTGCTAGGTTTCATTGTAAGTGATAAAGGTATTCAGGTGGACCCTGCCAAGGTAAAAGCCATACAAGAGATGCCGACTCCAAAGACAGAAAAAGAAGTCAGAGGTTTCCTGGGACGACTGAATTACATTGCCCGATTCATCTCACATCTGACTGTTACTTGTGAGCCAATCTTCAAATTACTGAAGAAAGATCAAGTAGTACGTTGGAACGATGAATGTCAGGCTGCTTTTGAAAAGATAAAGGAGTACCTCCAAGAGCCACCCATTCTTATGCCACCAGTGGAAGGAAGACCTCTGATACTATATTTGACAGTACTTGACAATTCAATGGGGTGTGTGCTGGGGCAGCATGACGAGTCTGGCCGAAAAGAGCACGCTATTTATTACTTGAGCAAAAAGTTTACCGACTGTGAGTCTCGTTACTCACTGCTTGAGAAAACTTGCTGCGCTCTGGTATGGGCTGCTCGCCGGCTGAGACAGTATATGCTGACTCACACCACTTTGTTGATTTCAAAGATGGATCCCATCAAGTACATATTTGAAAAGCCTGCTCTGTCTGGGAGAATAGCAAGATGGCAAATGATCTTAACAGAATATGATATCCAGTATACAACTCAGAAAGCAATAAAAGGAAGTGTACTGGCAGATCATTTGGCACACCAACCTGTGGACGATTACCAATCATTGAACTTTGATTTTCCGGACGAAGATATCATGGTGGTAACTGACTGTGAAGTACCTGGACCGGATGAAGGACCTGAGGAAGGATCCCGGTGGTCTATGCATTTTGACGGAGCCTCCAATGCTTTGGGTAACGGCGTCGGCGCTGTAATCATATCTCCCAAAGGAACTCATACTCCACTCACCGCCCGATTATGTTTCAACTGCACCAACAACATGGCAGAATATGAGGCATGTATCATGGGTCTGCAAGCTGCAATCGACTTAAGGATCAAAATTCTAAGTGTCTTCGGAGATTCCGCTCTCGTGATCAATCAGATCAAAGGCGAGTGGGATACGAAACACCCAAATCTTATTCCTTACAAGGAGTATGTGTTGACTTTGCTTCCCCACTTTGAAGAGATAACTTTTGAGCACTTCCCAAGAGAGGAGAATCAGCTAGCGGATGCACTGGCTACGATGTCTTCAATGTTCAAAGTTAAATGGGACAATGAGGCTCCCCGGATCATTATCAGGAAGTTGGACGAACCGGCATACTGCTGCGATCTTGAGGCCGAAAAGGTGGCTGAAAAACCCTGGTATCATGAGGTGAAGAGGTACTTGGAAGCTCAGGAATACCCTGAAGGTGCATCTGTCAATGACAAGAAGTTCATGAGGAGGTTTGCGGCAAAATTCTTCCTCAGCAACGACATTCTCTACAAACGGAATCATGATTCAACTCTACTGCGTTGTGTGGATAAGGCTGAAGCAGAGAAGATCATGATAGAACTGCATGAAGGTACATTTGGAACACATTACAGTGGACACACCATGGCAAAGAAAATCCTACGGGCAGGATATTTCTGGTCCACAATGGAAGCTGATTGTTACCAACACTCTCGAACTTGTCACAAATGCCAGATCTATGCTGACAAGGTGCATATTCCTCCAGTTCCTCTGAACGTCCTGACAGCACCTTGGCCTTTTGCAATGTGGGGCATTGATATGATCAGTGAGATCCGACCGACGGCATCCAACGGGCATCGCTTCATCTTGGTGGCAATCGATTACTTCACGAAGTGGGTTGAGGCAGCTTCCTACGCAACGGTAACCAAGAGCGTCGTGGCACGTTTCATCCGGCATAATCTGATCTGTCGGTACGGCGTCCCGGAAAGAATCATTACGGACAATGGTACCAATCTCAATAACAAAATGATCACTGAACTCTGCGAACAATTCAAGATACAGCACCACAACTCTTCTCCCTACCGGCCGAAGATGAATGGGGCTGTAGAGGCAGCTAATAAGAATATCAAGAAAATTGTGCAGAAGATGACAATGACTTACAAAGATTGGCACGAGATGTTACCGTTCGCTCTTCATGGGTACCGCACCTCAGCAAGGACGTCAACCGGGGCAACTCCTTTCTCCTTGGTCTATGGCATGGAGGCAGTCTTGCCAATTGAAGTCCAGATACCCTCTCTCCGGATAATGAAGGATGCAGACTTGAATGAAGATGACTGGATCCAGACTCGACTTGATCAATTAAACCTGATTGACGAAAAGAGGCTCACCGCTATCTGTCATGGTCAGACGTATCAAAAACGGATGATCAGGGCATTTAACAAGAAAGTCAGACCACAAGAGTATCAAGTTGGGGACCTGGTAATCAAACGCATCATCCTTCCTCAAAGTGATCCCCGGGGCAAATGGACCCCTACATACGAAGGGCCATTTGTGGTTAAACATGTGTTCTCAGGAGGAGCCATGATCCTAACCACCATGGATGGTGACGACCTTCCTCACCCCGCCAATGCAGACATAGTGAAAAGATACTACGCATGAATAAAAGACCCGCTAGGTTGACATACCTAGGAAAAAATAAGGGCTTCCCGGCGAACCAAAAGGGTTCGGGCAAAATAAGGGATGAAATGAAAAAAATTTGTACACCCGGCAAGTCGAAAACCTGAAAAGGCGGCTTGGGCATAAATGGGTATCCCGGTGGATTGAAAACCCGAAAGGGCGGTCCAGGAAAAAGTTAGGGATAAAGCGTAACACTATGTCTCATTGGATCACTTCGCATCCGGAATTCGGCATCAACTATCTGGCTCAGATTTCGGCATCGACCAATCAGCTTCATCTTCAACTAAGCAGCAAAGTGATGAGACGCTTGAAGACATAAAGGCGATAGCAGAGTTGGAACCCAGTGGGATTGTTCACATAGCTGTTTTGTTTTCTTTTCAAAATTGTAAATTCTATGTTATTCGGCGGCGTCCTCTTACTAGGATGTCAGCCTCTTGTACAAAAACGCCTATTCACAGGCAAAATTCAAATCAATACAAATTCACTTGTCCATACAAATTGCCATTGTTTTTTTTCCTTTTTCTGTTTTGTCTTGCGAAGAACGTCCAATGTTCATTTTTAATATATGCATTTGACATTAAATTGCTGATTCATAAATATTTGCATATGAAACAAAAGATCAATTACAGGTGACATCAGAAACAGGGGCAATGTGAAGTTGTCTGATGCAGTCTGGTTGCTTTGTTCGCCAAGGTACCAAGGTGGATTCGACTGAAGAATGTGACCAAATCATCTCAACGCCCCACAGAGTAAGACAAGATTCAGCAATACTTTCCCCAAGCGGAGTTGATTCCCCGTCAATCTTGAAAAGGCACAACATTCCCCGGCAGGTCTTAAAGCTTATCCCCAGTAGATTCTAGAAGCTTGTCCCCTGCAGAATACGGACGTCTCTCCCGAGCTTTATTCAAATTTATTCCTCACAAGGGCTTATAACTGGGTTATCCTCAGCTAATTGCCACGGAAGATCGCCCTCGGCAAAGTTCTTTCAATCCCCAGAGGAGTTTATCTTTGGTATCCCCAGCGGAGTTTATCATCATTATCCCCAGCGGAATCCATCATTGAAGTCCTCAGCAGGCCTCTCATCAAAACTTCAGCAAAGTATCTCTTCCACAGAGCAACTCCCCAGCCGGTCATCAAGGATTTATTTTCCTAATACGAAATTACATTCATAAACATTTCACATTTTCATACATCTTGCTTACATACATGATAAAGTTCATACAACACTATCTCATGTTGAACATCATGACATCATGCATATCATACATCATGACATTGCATACAACTGATGTTTTTACCTTTTCAGGGAAAAAGACAATCCCAAAGACAACTACCTTCAACTGTCACAATTCCAGATTCGATACCTGTATCTAGCCAGGGCACATCTGAGAGTGATCAGTTTCCAGACTCGATTCCTTTATCTAGCCAGGGCACGTCTGAAGAGTTGGAAGATTCGATTCCTGTATCCAGCCAGGGCACATCTATCAACTACCACATTTCCATATTCGATTCCTGTATCCAGCCAGGGCATATCTGTTAACGACCATTTCCAGACTCGATTCCTGTATCTAGCCAGGGCACGTCTGAAGAGTTCGAAGATTCGATTCCTGTATCCAGCCAGGGCACATCTATCAACTATAACATTTCCAGATTCGATTCCTGTATCCAGCCAGGGCACATCTGTGAGCAATCGATTGTAGATTCGATACCTGTATCTATCCAGGGCATATCTGCATAAGGAGATTGAAGATCAAACACCTGTAACAAGACGGGAAAACATCTATCTTTCTCAAATACACAAGTTCTCGCTAAGGAATCTCTTATGCGATCAACGCTTCCAAATGGCATCTATAAGCCCATTCCCGACAAGGTTCTGTCACATCTCCAGATGGCATCTATAAGCCCATCTCCCTATCAACCATCTCTCCAAATGGCATCTATAAGCCCATTCCCGACATCACATTACTGATACTTCAACATGCGAGTGCAAATTTCCGGGCACTCTAGTGTCCAATCTCCTTTGACCCTCGAGTCACGAAAGGCAAATTTGCCAATCTAACTCTTCAGGTTCAAGAAGATTGAACAGGGGCAACTGTTGTACCCCAAAATTTGCCCTCCCATTTCCTCAACATTTTCTCATCACAAGACCCTTGAAAATTAAGATCCAGTTAGGGTTTCCTCTGCTCAAGACTTCTCCTAGCACTGTTGACCCAAATTAGGGTTTGTGTTTGCACAAAGATATTTTGACCTAAAATGCCTAAGATGACTTTCATGCTTCATGTTGGACTCCCAAGTTTATCCACACCAAGTTTCAAGTCTTGATTCCAAATTTTGCCCAGTCAATTGGACAGTTGACCTAGAAATCCACTGTATTGGGGAAAAAGTCAATTGTGGCCAATTGACAGTCAATTCTCATGAAAATTGACCCACATCAACATTATGAACTAACATGGACCATTTGATCAAGTTTGGATCACAATTCCACAAGAAATTTGATCAGATCATCAAAAGGGCAAAATGGTCATTTTTAGGGTTTTGACTGCACAAAGGCAATTTTTGACTGTTTGACCTAGCCAATGGCAAACCAAACTTACATATGGACTCAAGGACCCCATGGAATTATCTTGACATGCTCAACAAGTTCAAAGGATCCCAAATACACAAGATTGATAGTTGAATTTCCCAGTCAATTGATCAATTTTGACTGTATACTGAAAAGTCAAACTTTGACTTTTTGGTCAAAATCAAAAGTCAAGATTCATTTTTCATCAAAACATGCCAAATCATGAAACTTGTTCACCAAGAAATCAAAAATTGCAAGTTAGGGTTTGAAATGAGAATTTTTCATAACTTAGAATTTTTCTAAGTTATGAAAAACCCTAATTTTTTTCCAACTTTGCCCCACTTTCTCAACAAGATTCATTTGTATTCAAACAAAAGTCAAAACATGAAAGTTGTAGCTTGTTGCGTAATCTACAACTTTGCTTCACAAAGTTTTCCCAAATGAGGCTTGTATCTCAAGTTATAATTTTTGGAATAAGGGTACTAAACCATTCTTAACTTAGTGAAATTTTAACCTATTTTGGCAAGGTTTTCTGCCCAACTTCAAGACCATTTTTCACACACTTCCACTTGGAATTTCAATTTTCATTTCAAATATGGATTGAAGTACATATTCCAAGCTTTCCAAAATGTCCAAGAACTTCTCAAACAACCTCATGGTTAGGGAGAATCGAATTTTGCAAAATGGGAAAAAGTCACTTTTGTTCTTGGCCAAGACATGTTCATACATTGGTGCCATTTTGAATTCAGCATGCTTAAGCTACATTGCAGGCCTCTAATCCCATTTTCACTCAATAATTCAATGCAAAACCGTTGTGTCAAGATGTTGTTGTATGCATTTGGACATTACATGGAGAATTAACCCTTAATTAGAAAAAGCATTATTTCCATTTTGAAAAAGTAGAACTTTATGTCCATTTTGCAAATCCAAGTGGTACAGTCCAAATCTTCTTGGCACAAGTTTATGAGCAAATTGCACTGATCAAGGCCAATGTATGCAGCATAGTGTGAGGGCCTGTACAGGCTAGAAACATCAAGTGACCATTGTTTGCTTAAAGTTCAAGAAACATTGCATATGACATACCAACTTCCATATCAGTCAACCAAGCCTTAGAGAAAGTTATCAAACACATTCCAAACATTGATCCTAAGTAAAAGCACGAGCCTTTCACCTCCAATACCTTCATAAACTCAGAACCACCATCAAACTGCAAAAACAGAGTGACCTCTGCAGATTGAGTTCCAACTCTCATCCCTGTCATGCTTTCTTGCTAAAAGCTCTTCACACACCTTCCCTACCATCAATGCAAGCTAACCAAAACCTAAAACACGACCTGTAATTCCTCTAACCAGTTCCACCATTTTCATTTTCTTGTTTTGCATTTGAAGTTCTCTAGCACGATTCAAGAAGTTTCAAGACAAAGTAAAGCTTGGAATAGCATCCCTGGACCTCAAGGAAGCTATACCAATCATCACCTTGCACTGAAAGCTTCTCCATTGCCAGATACAACTTCAACTGAACAGGTAAGTTCATGAACTCGTATCTCTCTTATTAGGCATTGTTAGCTTTAGGTTTATGAAGAAAACATGTCACAATCATAGCCCTGAACATGCCCATATGATTAGATTTCATTTATATTATGTGTGCTGCAAGAATTTTGAGTCTGAACATTGATGGAAAACTAGGTCAGGAATTGGGGGAGAAGAAATTCTCCCTCATCTTAGAGAGTTAGGTCAAGTTTTTTATATCCCTGGATTCGTCTTCTCATGCTCTACACTTTTCATGTTGAAAGTTTTGCTTAAAAGTCCAGGAATTGGGAGATAGAAAACGCGTGTTTGGCTTGAACAAAGGTGTTCTGAGGTTGAAGATGACTTGATTCTGGGCTGGGCCTGTTTGACATTTCTTTTTGCACCATATTTTTACTTCTGCACCCCCTGAGCCCATTTTGCTTATTTCTTTGACTTTTTGACTTTTTGACTTTTTCTTTTTTGGTTTGATTTATTTATTTTTCCTCATGATATTAAAAATATAAAAAATATTTTTCTCACCATTTTTGAATTTATTAGGCATTTATTTGATTTTCTTTTAGTTTGTACATAAATAAATAAATACATATACTTTTATTTAAAATACTAAAATAGTGCAAATACATTTTTATACATTTTTATTTTGTTTTACTCTCTGAAAATATTTTATAGAAAAAATACTTTTTTTCTTAAATATTAAATATTATTAATTTGTATATATAATACATAATTAGTAAATAAAACATAATTTATATATTTATTAATATATTTAGGGTTAAAGTGAAAAATACATACACTTTTTATTTTTATTAATATTTAAATATAAAAATATCTTTTGACAAATATACTTCATTTTATTTTATTTTTGTATACAATAAATAAATGTTTGTACATAATAAATAAATAATGCATTTTATTTAATAGAATTAGGGTTTAACCTTAAATATAAAAAACTCCAAAAAATAATACTTTCCTTTTTGTTTATTTTGACATATGAAAATACCTTTTTTCATACATACAAACAAAAAAACCATTTTTGCATCTTGCATATTTATTTTATTTAATTTATGCAATTAAATTATCTTGTAAATAATTCAATATTGATGTAATAGTTTAGGTTTAAATTCCTTGTCAAAATCTCCATTTGAACATTTGTACCCCCCTTCCCATATATGGTTTTGTAATAGCTTAGTAAATTTATTTTCGCACTTTATTGCCTTCCAATTATACCATGTTAGAATTAGGGTTTTGTATGCGAAAAAAAACAACGAAAATAGTTTGACCTAATTTCAAGACAAACAAGCATGAAAATGGACACACAAATCACACTTGCACCCCCTAGGGTATTCCACTTGTTGCCTTCAAAATTGTGCCATATTGCATGTTAAGTCTCTTTGGGCAAAACAAACAATCAAATGATCATAGTCCCTCGATGACGCTTTCAAAAAGTTGCCTAAACAAATGATCAAGTCCCTTAAAGAAAAATGCCCAAAGATACTTGGCACCATTGCAATTATGGTCTAAACGATGACCCGCGCCCGTCCCTTTCACATCCTAACATGAGATTATCCACCAAATACAATGGTGGAACAAACTTGTTAAAAGGGTTAAGACATAGCAATAAACTTTGAGAAATTTAGGAGTAGATAACCTCTTAGTTACTTGAATCAAACTTGCAAAAACAAAACACTTGCCTATTTTCTAAAACACACCTCACAACACTTTCAAAACAACTTTCAAAAACAAAATGAAAACCTTTTCAAAAGACATACATCTTTGTATACATCCCCACATGGATCATTACAAAGGTTGCCACCACATTGGCTTCTTTTCAAAACATTTTCAAACCCACACACACAAGCACCATTTCAAACAATTGAAAACAAAAGGCAAGTGATCTAAGCAAGTAACTAAGAGCCCATGGATAACCATGGATAGAAAGGATGCTAATACCTTCCCTTTCTATAATCTACTCCCCGAACCCAAGAAAACATCTCAAAAGGTTTTTGCTGTGCTTTTTAATCTTTCCTTAGGATAAAATAAAAAGTCGGTGGCGACTCTTGCTCAACCGAAACATTTGCAAAAACAAACACAAAACCATAGTCAGTTCTCCCACCGTATCACAGAACTGGCGACTCTGCTGGGGAGATTAATTTAAAAGTGGAGTAACCTTAGGGCTTAGATCACCTTTGTTTTCAATTGTTTGCTTTGTTTGCTTTTATATTTGTGGGCTTTGCATTGGAGTTTCATAGATCCTAACCCGGATCTGGGGAATACCCTTTTTAGGTAGCATAATCTGTGAGAGACCTGTTCGGCGTAGACCGACATGGGTGAAGCAGTGGCTACGTTGGTGTGGCACCTTGGTCTATACCTATATCCCTTGTGTTGCAATGAGGAGAATATAGGTCTTCTAAGGAGTCATTAAACACCAACCGACCTTAGAACCTTAAATTGACCAAACTTGGCCATTAGGACAGTAGCAGTATGCTACACTCATTGAGGCTAAACTCTCGCGATGGTTTTGGCCGCAAGAAAAGATTGCGATGCTGGAGTTATGACCGATTGAGGGTAGTCAATGATTTGAGATCCTCTAGAACCCGGTTACTTTTGATAGGACAGGTTTTAACCAACGAAACCAAAAGAGGGTAATACCTAAACTTCATGTTGGTCTGAAACCTAAGGATTGTCTTGTGTGACTTGTGTGCCTTATCATGCTTGCCTATGTGAATACTTGTGGTGTGCTTCATCATAGCATCATACCATCATACCATTGCATGCATCCTGTATAAAGGACTAACCCATTTCAAAGACAAAAAAGTTTCATCTTTGCTCTGTTTTGTAGGACATCATGATGTCCGTGCGTAAGAATACTATCCGGCTCAACTTTGTTCAACCACCAAATTTGCTCAAGGATTTGGTTGGTAGGATTCCAAACACTTCTTCCTTCATCAACAGGCATGGTTCTCTCCTTGGCTTGGTCACTGCAAAATGGGACCAACAACTAATCAGTGTTCTGACCCAGTTTTATGACCCTCTGTATCATTGCTTCACCTTTCAAGACTTCCAGCTGGTTCCTACCCTGGAAGAATTCTCCTATTTTCTTGGGATCCCTGTCTTGGAGCAAACTCCTTTCACTGGTTTGGAAAAGACCCCTAGGCCTGAAGAGATTGCTGCAATTCTCCCCTTGACCAAAGAAGAGGTATTGGCTAACTGGGAAACTAGAAGTGGAGTCAAGGGCTTTTTGGTCAAATTTCTGGTCGGCAAAGCTAATGATTTCTGGAATGACTTGGACTTCAAGGCGTACGAAGATATTCTGGCTCTTTTGATCTATGGTCTGGTATTGTTTCCCAATCCTGACACCTTTATCAGTATCCATGTCATAAGGATCTTCATGTCTCGGAATCTTGTACCCACTCTTTTGGGTGATATCCTGCAATAACTCTATGCTCGTACTGCCCGAAAATGGGGAACTCCGTGGTGTTGTGCTCCTTTGCTAGTGAGGTGGTTTATTTCGCACCTTCCTAAGTTCGTGTTGAAGAATGAAGAAGGAAAGGGTTGGGCTCGTAGGTTAATGTCTCTCACTGATAATGACATCACTTGGACTCTCAGAGGTTTGGATGAGGTGGCTGTTATCGATCGTTGCGGAGAATACCCTAATGTCCCTTTGATTGGTATCCAAGGAGGAATATCTTATAATCTATGCTTAGCTCTCCGCCAGTTTGGAAGAGCCAGAAGAGTTGGGCCTCATGAAATGTTGGTTCCTCACTTCCACTTTGAGTTTCAGGCAGACAGTGATAAACTACGCCATGGATTCATTAAAGCTTGGGACAGAATTCACAAAGCTGACCCACATGAGTTGGGACCAAAGACTTCTCTACCAATGGAACCCTATTGCAAATGGGTCCACATCCGTGCTCAGAAGTTAGGTATGCCGTACGAAGCTGTCAGACCTATCATTCTTGAATCTCCTGATGAAGATGGGGTTCCTCCAACTGTCCTCCCTCCTCAGATACCCCCTGATTTTGAAACAATGAAGAGATCTTGGGCGCAGCTAAAGGAAGAACGGGATTTCTATCGGGAAAAGTTCAACGAGCAGGAACGGAAGATTCAAAGGCTAACTAAGCAATTGGAGGAAGAGCGGGTCCTGAATAACTACATCAACACTGAGAAAAGGAGGCCATGGGAGCACTGATGGGCTTTGGATATTTCCTTTTATAGCTTTTATTTCCTTTCCAGTATTTTTCATTCCTGTAATGCCTAAGGGCAAGTTGTTGAACAATTTGAAATTTGAATCTAATGAAGTGCGTTCCCCTTTTGTCTACAAAGTTGAATCTTGTTTGTCTTTGAAAACATAAAACATACGCATCTCATTGCACCATATGCATAGCAGGTACCCTATTTCACAGGTTGCTTAATCTCCTTCGCTGTTTATTTTGAACATTCATCATGAATACAGACTCATCCAGTGAGCAAGCAATCAAGGCCCTTCAGGCCCAAAGTGCCCAGTTTCAAGAAATGGTCCTGAGCCTGGCCCAAGGTCAGCAAGAGTTGAAGACCCTACTCCTGAAGAAGAAGAAGAAAAAGAGGACTGCGTTATTCAACACTGGACGCAGATTTGGGAACACCCTCCATAATGAAGCTGAGCCAACTACTTCTTCTGCTGAGAAAAACAGTCCCCAAGGGGGAGGAGCTCCTAGTCCTGCAGTCTCTGACAACGAGACGGACTACAATGACGAACAATACCCACCTGCTGCTGACAGATACAAGAAATTGGAAGACCGCTTGAGCGCCATGGAGATTCAGAATGTGCCGGGGCTGGATTTCGGAGATTTGGGGTTATCTTCTGGGGTAGTAATCCCACACAAGTTTAAGGTGCCTGCCTTTGCCAAATATGATGGGGCTTCCTGTCCAAAGTTGCATCTAAGGTCATACGTAAGGAAGATCCAACCTTACACGGCGGATAAAAACCTTTTGATTCACTTCTTCTAAGATAGCCTTTCGGGGTCGCAGCTTGAATGGTTCTATCAACTCGATGGAACTAGTATCCGACACTGGGAAGATTTGGCAACCGCATTCTACAGACAATATCAATACAATTCTGATCTCGCTCCTACGCGTACCCAACTTCAGGGTATGTCTCTAGGAACGGGCGAAGGGTTCAAAGAATATGCACAAAAATGGAGAGATTTGGCTGGCAGGGTGCAGCCTCCATTGAATGATCGTGAGCTGGTTGATATGTTTCTAGGGACTTTGTCTGGTCCATTTTTCAATCATTTGGTTGGTAACTCCTCCGCTGGGTTTATGGATTTGATTCTGACGGGAGAAAGAATTGAAGCTGGCATCAGGTCAGGGAAGATACAAAAAGCTGCCTCCCCAAGTACTGAGAAGAGGCCTTTCAAGAAAGAAGCGAGTGTCGTCTATGGTCCTAGAAGACAAGTCAAGCCAGAAAGTCGCCAAGCCGTCAATGCTTTGGTCATTTCAAAACCTGTTGCTGCTCCTCAGCAGTACAATCAACAAAGAGGTGAAAGGCCCAAGAGATAGTATACTCGGTTGAGTATGACCTTATCTCAAATTTTACCACAACTGTTATCAACCAACTTGGTGACCATCAAAGAAGCTCCTAAGGTCGTTAATACTGCATCTCCTAAGTATAACCCGAATTCCCGTTGTGCTTATCATTCCGATAGCCCCGGGCATACTACTGATGATTGCTGGGCCTTGAGAAATAAAGTGCAAGATCTTATTGACGCGAAGGAAATTCAGTTTGAAGCGCCTGAGAGGCCGAATGTTGTAACTGCTCTTATGCCCCAGCATAGAGTAAATGCCATTGAGGAAGATTTGTATGCTGTTTCGGTGAATGACGTTGCTACCCCTCTTTTGACTGTTAAGAGGAACTTACTACTAGCCGTTTTATTTCCGGGTTGTAGCAAGGGTTGCCTCCTGTGTGCTGTTATCCCTACCGGTTGTCCACTGCTGAAATCAGGCATCCAAAGCCTGATGGATAGCAAGGAAATTATGTTCAAGAAAACTGTTGTTCCATTTATCTCCGTTGAAGAAACATCTGTTGTCACAATTTACAATCCTGCCAAAGCTCCCATGAAGAAACCAGTCCAAATTATGTCTGTTGCACCCATTACTATTACTGTTCCGGGGCCTCTCCCCTATGAGTCTGATAAAGCGGTCCCATGGCATTATGGGACCGACGTGTATGTGCTTGGGGTGAAGCAGGAGTTCAACACCAATACCAGTATCAGTAACATCACTGGCCCCGCCAAGATTACCTGCAGTGGCAGGCTCTTCTCGCCTGACATTGCACCGCCAGTTATCCGAAAACCTCTCACCATCACACCCGCAAGTGTGCATGTTCCAATTCAAGTTCCTGTGTCTACTACTGCCGCCGATACTCGGGGCAAGGAAGTTGCTACCGATTTGCCTGCCAGGACAGAGGCATCAAAAAAGACTGCTGTGGAAGCCTCCCAACAAGAAATGGAGGAAATCCTTAAAATCATTAAAAAGAATGACTTCAATGTTGTTGAACAGTTGAGGCATACCCCCTCCAAAATCTCTATGCTATCGTTGCTGCTATGCTCAGAGGCCCATGCAAAAGCCCTGATTTCATTTCTGAAAATGGCCCATGTGCCGCAAGAGACCTCCGCGGATCAATTCACTGACTGTGTAGCTAATTTGACAGCCGACAATGGTTTGGGGTTCTCGGATGCTGACCTTACCGCCAAAGGGAAAAATCACAATGATGCCCTGCATGTTTCCATAGAATGCAGGGGCACTACTCTCGCACACGTGTTGGTGGATACCGGTTCTTCCCTGAATGTTTTGCCCAAGAAGGCATTGGATCGCTTGGATTGTGAGGGCCTGGAATTGAAACCTAGTAACATCATTGTTAGAGCCTTCGACGGTTCTAAGAGGATGGTGCACGGTGAGGTAGACATTCCTATTCGTGTGGGTTCCCAAGTCTTCGACTCAACGTTCTATGTAATGGATATTCGTCCATCTTACTCCTGCTTGTTGGGTCGACCCTGGATTCACAAGGCTGGGGCAATAACATCCACTCTACACCAAAATCTCAAATACCCTGTCAAAGGGAAGATTGTTACTGTGCAGGGTGAGGAGGAATACATGGTTAGTCATTTGAATTCATTCCGGTATATCGAGATGGACGGGGAGTTTATTGAAACCCCCTTTCAGCATTTTGAGGAGGTACCTCCAATTTTGGTATCGGCTGAAGCAGTGGTTGAAGAAGACTTTCCGTTGAAGATGGCGTCATTGAAGGATGCCCGGGCTGTAATCGAGAAAGGCAATTGTGCAAACTGGGGTCAGCTTCCTGACTTCACTCAAAAGAATGACAAGTTTGGGCTGGGCTTTACTGCAAAGGCTCAGAGGACTGTACGCAAGGAAAAGATCAGAAAGGCTCTGGTGTTTATCTCCCACCCGAGGGTGAATGCTATCAAGGAGGATGTGGAGGAAGCAGAGTTTGACAGTTGGATCTATCCAACCACCAGCAACGGACCAAGCAACTGGACGGCAAAGGATTTTACACCTATCACATTTGTCACGCAGTAATTAATTCTTTTGATTTTCAATTTGTAACAAACAATATGTTAAAACTTTGTTGGCTCGGTGTCCTACCCGAGGCATCGTAGCTCCATTTGTGAGGGCTTTTTGTATGACATTTCCATATATCATCAATCAAAACATTGGACGTTTGTTGCATTTCAAATCTTGTGTTCTTTTTCTTTCTGTGTTATATATTGCAAAACAGTTATATTTACACACACTCACTTATACAGGTTTCAATCCACTCTGGATCTCACTGGTAACAGCTCTGCTACCACCAGTTATGACTTCGAGAATCTGATCAACTTGGCCGAAGACGAAGGTGAAGATGATTGTGAAGTGCCTGGTGAACTCGCGAGACTGCTACTCCAGGAAGAGAGGGCTATTCAACCACATGAAGAGCCGGTGGAAACAGTTAACCTGGGTACTGAGACAGATAGGAAAGAGGTCAAGATTGGGGCTAATCTAGAGCTCAGTGTGAAGCAACGATTGATCTAGATGCTACATGATTACATGGAGATCTTTGCTTGGTCCTATGAAGACATGCCTGGTTTGGATGCCGACATTGTAGTTCATCACCTGCCAACCAAGGAAGACTGCCCTCCGGTAAAGCAAAAGGTCCGCCGTATGCGCCTAGAGATGTCCGAAAAGATCAAGGCTGAGGTTATGAAGCAATTCGATGCCGGGTTTCTAGCAGTAACTTCTTACCCTCAGTGGGTTGCCAATGTGGTGCCAGTGCCGAAGAAGGACGGAAAAGTCAGAATGTGTGTCGACTACAGGGATTTGAACAGGGCAAGCCCCAAGGATGACTTCCCCTTACCTCACATCGACGTTCTTGTTGACAATATTGCTCAACACAAGGTGTTCTCCTTCATGTATGGTTTTTTAGGGTATAATCAGATCAAGATGGCTCCAGAAGATATGGAAAAGACTACCTTTGTGACTCAGTGGGGGACCTTCTGCTACAAAGTCATGCCATTCGGGTTGAAAAATGCTGGGGCAACCTACCAATGTGCCATGGTTGCTTTATTTCATGATATGATCCATCATGAGATTGAGGTATACGTTGATGACATAATTGCAAGGTCCCAAACTGAGGAAGAGCACCTTGACCATCTGAGGAAGCTGTTTGACCGACTCAAGTTATACAAGCTGAGGTTGAATCCCAACAAATTCACCTTTGGGGTAAGGTCCGGAAAATTGCTAGGTTTCATTGTAAGTGATAAAGGTATTCAGGTGGACCCTGCCAAGGTAAAAGCCATACAAGAGATGCCGACTCCAAAGACAGAAAAAGAAGTCAGAGGTTTCCTGGGACGACTGAATTACATTGCCCGATTCATCTCACATCTGACTGCTACTTGTGAGCCAATCTTCAAATTACTGAAGAAAGATCAAGTAGTACGTTGGAACGATGAATGTCAGGCTGCTTTTGAAAAGATAAAGGAGTACCTCCAAGAGCCACCCATTCTTATGCCACCAGTGGAAGGAAGACCTTTGATACTATATTTGACAGTACTTGACAATTCAATGGGGTGTGTGCTGGGGCAGCATGACGAGTCTGGCCGAAAAGAGCACGCTATTTATTACTTGAGCAAAAAGATTACCGACTGTGAGTCTCGTTACTCACTGCTTGAGAAAACTTGCTGCGCTCTGGTATGGGCTGCTCGCCGGCTGAGACAGTATATGCTGACTCACACCACTTTGTTGATTTCAAAGATGGATCCCATCAAGTACATATTTGAAAAGCCTGCTCTGTCTGGGAGAATAGCAAGATGGCAAATGATCTTAACAGAATATGATATCCAGTATACAACTCAGAAAGTAATCAAAGGAAGTGTACTGGCAGATCATTTGGCACACCAACCTGTGGACGATTACCAATCATTGAACTTTGATTTTCTGGACGAAGATATCATGGTGGTAACTGACTGTGAAGTACCTGGACCGGATGAAGGACCTGAGGAAGGATCCCGGTGGTCTATGCATTTTGACGGAGCCTCCAATGCTTTGGGTAACGGTGTCGGTGCTGTAATCATATCTCCCAAAGGAACTCATACTCCACTCACCGCCCGATTATGTTTCAACTGCACCAACAACATGGCAGAATATGAGGCATGTATCATGGGTCTGCAAGCTGCAATCGACTTAAGGATCAAAATTCTGAGTGTCTTCGGAGATTCCGCTCTCGTGATCAATCAGATCAAAGGCGAGTGGGATATGAAACACCCAAATCTTATTCCTTACAAGGAGTATGTGTTGACTTTGCTTCCCCACTTTGAAGAGATAACTTTTGAGAACTTCCCAAGAGAGGAGAATCAGCTAGCGGACGCACTGGCTACGATGTCTTCAATGTTCAAAGTTAAATGGGACAATGAGGCTCCCCGGATCATTATCAGGAAGTTGGACGAACCGGCATACTGCTGCGATCTTGAGGCCGAAAAGGTGGCTGAAAAACCCTGGTATCATGAGGTGAAGAGGTACTTGGAAGCTCAGGAATACCCTGAAGGTGCATCTGTCAATGACAAGAAGTTCATGAGGAGGTTTGCGGCAAAATTCTTCCTCAGCAACGACATTCTCTACAAACGGAATCATGATTCAACTCTACTGCGTTGTGTGGATAAGGCTGAAGCAGAGAAGATCATGATAGAACTGCATGAAGGTACATTTGGAACACATTACAGTGGACACACCATGGCAAAGAAAATCCTACGGGCAGGATATTTCTGGTCCACAATGGAAGCCGATTGTTACCAACACTCTCGAACTTGTCACAAATGCCAGATCTATGCTGACAAGGTGCATATTCCTCCAGTTCCTCTGAACGTCCTGACGGCACCTTGGACTTTTGCAATGTGGGGCATTTATATGATCGGTGAGATCCGACCGACGGCATCCAACGGGCATCGCTTCATCTTGGTGGCAATCGATTACTTCACGAAGTGGGTTGAGGCAGCTTCCTACGCAACGGTAACCAAGAGCGTCGTGGCACGTTTCATCCGGCATAATCTGATCTGTCGGTACGGCGTCCCGAAAAGAATCATTACGGACAATGGTACCAATCTCAATAACAAAATGATCACTGAACTCTGCGAACAATTCAAGATACAGCACCACAACTCTTCTCCCTACCGGTCGAAGATGAATGGGGCTATAGAGGCAGCTAATAAGAATATCAAGAAAATTGTGCAGAAGATGACAGTGACTTACAAAGATTGGCACGAGATGTTACCGTTCGCTCTTCATGGGTACCGCACCTCAGCAAGGACGTCAACCGGGGCAACTCCTTTCTCCTTGGTCTATGGCATGGAGGCAGTCTTGCCAATTGAAGTCCAGATACCCTCTCTCTCCGAATAATGAAGGATACAGACTTTAATGAAGATGACTGGATCCAAACTCGACTTGATCAATTAAACCTGATTGACGAAAAGAGGCTCACCGCTATTTGTCATGGTCAGACGTATCAAAAACGGATGATCAGGGCATTTAATAAGAAAGTCAGACCACAAGAGTATCAAGTTGGGGACCTGGTAATCAAACGCATCATCCTTCTTCAAAGTGATCCCCGGGGAAAATGGACCCCTACATACGAAGGGCCATTTGTGGTTAAACATGTGTTCTCAGGAGGAGCCATGATCCTAACCACCATGGATGGTGACGACCTTCCTCACCCTGCCAATGCAGACATAGTGAAAAGATACTACGCATGAATAAAAGACCCGCTAGGTTGACATACCTAGGCAAAAATAAGGGCTTCCCGGCGAACCAAAAGGGTTCGGGCAAAATAAGGGATGAAATGAAAAAAATCTGTACACCCGGCAAGTCGAAAACCTGAAAAGGCGGCTTGGGCAAAAATGGGTATCCCGGTGGATTGAAAACCCGAAAGGGCGGTCCAGGAAAAAGTTAGGGATAAAGCATAACACTATGTCTCATTGGATCACTTCGCATCCGGAATTCGGCATCAACTATCTGGCTCAGATTTCGGCATCGACCAATCAGCTTCATCTTCAACTAAGCAGCAAAGTGATGAGACGCTTGAAGACATAAAGGCGATAGCAGAGTTGGAACCCAGTGGGATTGTTCACATAGCTGTTTTGTTTTCTTTTCAAAATTGTAAATTCTATGTTATTCGGCGGCGTCCTCTTACTAGGATGTCAGCCTCTTGTACAAAAACGCCTATTCATAGGCAAAATTCAAATCAATACAAATTCACTTGTCCATACAAATTTCCATTGTTTTTTTTCCTTTTTCTGTTTTGTCTTGCGAAGAACGTCCAATGTTCATTTTGATATATGCATTTGACATTAAATTGCTGATTCATAAATATTTGCATATGAAATAAAAGATTAATTACAGGTGACATCAGAAACAGGGGCAATGTGAAGTTGTCTGATGCAGTCTGGTTTCTTTGTTCGCCAAGGTACCAAGGTGGATTCGACTGAAGAATGTAACCAAATCATTTGAACGCCCCGCAGAGTAAGACAAGATTCAGCAATACTTTCCCCAAGCGGAGTTGATTCCCCGTCAATCCTGAAAAGGCACAACATTCCCCGGCAGGTCTTAAAGCTTATCCCCAGTAGATTCTGGAAGCTTGTCCCCTGCAGAATACGGACATCTCTCCCGAGCTTTATTCAAAGTTATTCCTCACAAGGGCTTATAACTGGGTTATCCTCAGCTAATTGCCACGGAAGATCGCCCTCGGCAAAGTTCTTTCAATCCCCAGCGGAGTTTATCTTTGGTATCCCCGACGGAGTTTATCCTCATTATCCCCAGCGGAATCCATCATTGAAGTCCTCAGTAGGCCTCTCATCAAAACTTCAGCAAAGTATCTCTTCCACAGAGCAACTCCCCGGCCGGTCGTCAAGGATTTATTTTCCTAAGACGAAATTACATTCATAAACATTTCACATTTTCATACATCTTGCTTACATACATGATAAAGTGCATACAACACTATCTCATGTTGAACATCATGACATCATGCATATCATACATCATGACATTGCATACAACTGATGTTTTTACCTTTTCAGGGTAAAAGACAATCCCAAAGACAACTACCTTCAACTGTCACAATTCCAGATTCGATACCTGTATCTAGCCAGGGCACATCTAAGAGTGATCAGTTTCCAGACTCGATTCCTGTATCTAGCCAGGGCACGTCTGAAGAGTTCGAAGATTCGATTCCTGTATCCAGCCAGGGCACATCTATCAACTACAACATTTCTAGATTCGATTCCTGTATCCAGCCAGGGCATATCTGTTGACGACCATTTCCAGACTCGATTCCTGTATCTAGCCAGGGCACGTCTGAAGAGTTCGAAGATTCGATTCCTGTATCCAGCCAGGGCACATCTATCAACTATAACATTTCCAGATTCGATTCCTGTATCCAGCCAGGGCACATCTGTGAGCAACCAATTGTAGATTCGATACCTGTATCTAGCCAGGGCATATCTGCATAAGGAGATTGAAGATCAAACACCTATAACAAGCCGAGAAAACATCTGTCTTTCTCAAATACACAAGTTCTCGCTAAGGAATCTCTTATGCGATCAACGCTTCCAAATGGCATCTATAAGCCCATTCCCGACAAGGTTCTGTCACATCTCCAGATGGCATCTATAAGCCCATCTCCCTATCAACCATCTCTCCAAATGGCATCTATAAGCCCATTCCCGACATCACATTACTGATACTTCAACATGCGAGTGCAAATTTTCGGGCACTCTAGTGTCCAATCTCCTTTTACCCTCGAGTCACGAAAGGCAAATTTGCCAATCTAACTCTTCAGGTTCAAGAAGATTGAACAGGGGCAACTGTTGTACCCCAAAATTTGCCCTCCCATTTCCTCAACATTTTCTCATCACAAGACCCTTGAAAATCAAGATCCAGTTAGGGTTTCCTCTGCTCAAGACTTCTCCTAGCACTGTTGACCCAAATTAGGGTTTGTGTTTGCACAAAGATATTTTGACCTAAAATGCCTAAGATGACTTTCATGCTTCATGTTGGACTCCCAAGTTTATCCACACCAAGTTTCAAGTCTTGATTCCAAATTTTGCCCAGTCAATTGGACAGTTGACCTAGAAATCCACTGTATTGGGGAAAAAGTCAATTGTGGCCAATTGACAATCAAATCTCATGAAAATTGACCCACATCAACATTATGAACTCACATGGACCATTTGATCAAGTTTGGATCACAATTCCACAAGAAATTTGATCAGATCATCAAAAGGGCAAAATGGTCATTTTTAGGGTTTTGACTGCACAAAGGCAATTTTTGACTGTTTGACCTAGCCAATGGCAAACCAAACTTACATATGGACTCAAGGACCCCATGGAATTATCTTGACATGCTCAACAAGTTCAAAGGATCCCAAATACACAAGATTGATAGTTGAATTTCCCAGTCAATTGATCAATTTTGACTGTATACTGAAAAGTCAAACTTTGACTTTTTGGTCAAAATCAAAAGTCAAGATTCATTTTTCATCAAAACATGCCAAATCATGAAACTTGTTCACCAAGAAATCAAAAATTGCAAGTTAGGGTTTGAAATGAGAATTTTTCATAACTTAGAATTTTTCTAAGTTATGAAAAACCCTAATTTTTTTTCCAACTTTGCCCCACTTTATCACCAAGATTCATTTGGATTCAAACAAAGGTCAAAACATGAAAGTTGTAGCTTGTTGCATAATCTACAACTTTGATTCACAAAGTTTTCCCAAATGAGGCTTGTATCTCAAGTTATAATTTTTGGAATAAGGGTACTAAACCATTCTTAACTTAGTGAAATTTTAACCTATTTTGGAAAGGTTTTCTACCCAACTTCAAGACCATTTTTCACACACTTCCACTTGGAATTTCAATTTGCATTTCAAATATGGATTGAAGTACACATTCTAAGCTTTCCAAAATGTCAAAGAACTTCTCAAACAACCTCACGGTTAGGGAGAATCGAATTTTGCAAAATGGGAAAAAGTCACTTTTGTTCTTGGCCAAGACATGTTCATACATTGGTGCCATTTTGAATTCAGCATGCTTAAGCTACATTGCAGGCCTCTAATCCCATTTTCACTAAATAATTCAATGCAAAACCATTGTGTCAAGATGTTGTTCTATGCATTTGGACATTACATGGAGAATTAACCCTTAATTAGAAAAAGCATTATTTCCATTTTGAAAAAGTAGAACTTTATGTCCATTTTGCAAATCCAAGTGGTACAGTCCAAATCTTCTTGGCACAAGTTTATGAGCAAATTGCACTGATCAAGGCCAATGTATGCAGCATAGTGTGAGGGCCTGTACAGGCTAGAAACATCAAGTGACTATTGTTTGCTTAAAGTTCAAGAAACTTTGCATATGACATACCAACTTCCATATCAGTCAACCAAGCCTTAGAGAAAGTTATCAAACACATTCTAAACATTGATCCTAAGCAAAAGCACGAGCCTTTCACCTCCAATACCTTCACAAACTCAGAACCACCATCAAACTGCAAAAACAGAGTGACCTCTACAGATTGAGTTCCAACTCTCATCCCTGTCATGCTTTCTTGCTAAAAGCTCTTCACACACCTTCCCTACCATCAATGCAAGCTAACCAAAACCTAAAACACGACCTGTAATTCCTCTAACCAGTTCCACTATTTTCATTTTCTTGTTTTGCAGTTGAAGTTCTCTAGCACGATTCAAGAAGTTTCAAGACAAAGTAAAGCTTGGAATAGCATCCCTGGACCTCAAGGAAGCTATACCAATCATCACCTTGCACTGAAAGCTTCTCCATTGCCAGATACAACTTCAACTGAACAGGTAAGTTCATGAACTCGTATCTCTCTTATTAGGCATTGTTAGCTTTAGGTTTGTGAAGAAAACATGTCACAATCAAAGCCCTGAACATGCCCATATGATTAGATTTCATTTATATTATGTGTGCTGCAAGAATTTTGAGTCTGAACATTGATGGAAAACAAGGTCAGGAATTGGGGGAGAAGAAATTATCCCTCATCTTAGAGAGTTAGGTCAAGTTTTTTATATCCCTGGATTCGTCTTCTCATGCTCTACACTTTTCATGTTGAAAGTTTTGCTTAAAAGTCCAGGAATTGGGAGATAGAAAACGCGTGTTTGGCTTGAACAAAGGTGTTCTGAGGTTGAAGATGACTTGGTTCTGGGCTGGGCCTGTTTGACATTTCTTTTTGCACCATATTTTTACTTCTGCACCCCCTGAGCCCATTTTGCTTATTTCTTTGACTTTTTGACTTTTTCTTTTTTGGTTTGATTTATTTATTTTTCCTCATGATATTAAAAATATAAAAAATATTTTTCTCACCATTTTTGAATTTATTAGGCATTTATTTAATTTTCTTTTAGTTTGTACATAAATAAATAAATACATATACTTTTATTTAAAATACTAAAATAGTGCAAATACATTTTTATTTTGTTTTACTCTCTGAAAATATTTTATAGAAAAAATACTTTTTTTATTAAATATTAAATATTATTAATTGTATATATAATACATATTTAGTAAATAATATATATATATATATATATATATATATATATATATATATAT